>VXBH01002025.1:112500-151122 GCA_013400035.1 Rynchops niger | reverse complement strand
TTTTTTTTTTTTAGTTCCCTCTGTAGTCAGCATGGCCTAAAACTATTACTCTTTATAGTAAATTGCAGTGCTCCTATCTTAAGTTTTTGGAAATGGACCAAACCTGGTAACACTAGAGTTCACAATCATTGGTTTTAGTAACAATGGGGAAAAGGGGAATTAAGAAAGTATTTCTGGTTTACTAGCAAGATTTCTTATTTGTAATAGGCAGACTTTTAGGGAACTAGATACAGAAACTATACCTGTGCAAACCTTTTCTGTTTTCCACTGAGATTTCCAATTTGAATCAAGATTACATTGATTACTTCTTTGGTTTAAGCTTATTAACTTGTATGATACTTGTTCAGATGTTTGTTGCTGCAGGCTCAAGGGAAGCAGCATCTTATCTTATTCCAGAATTATGAGATACAAATTTAGAAGACTGAATGTTTTTTAGTAATAATTGAATACCACAAAATAATTTATTTTGATGGGTTCTCACAGCTTTTAGTTTGCCCTTTTTCTTTCATTAAAAAATCCTTTGAATACTTTTCACTTTGAGTTTAGCTGCAATATAAAATCCGTTTATTACTTTTTTTTTTTTTTAAATTCAGAGAAATTATTTAAGAAGTGTTTATTTTTTCTTAGCAAGACAGTTTGTTTTGTTTTAGGAAATGGGCTTAGACTGGTATTCATCTGTCAAAATATGAGGATTTGTGGTTCCTTTTCAACCTTCAAAATTATTTTCATTATTATTGTAACTTTTTTTTTTTAATATACAAAAAAGCCTGGGTATAAAGCAGGACACTAATTTGATTTGTTTGTTAGGTACAAACAAATTAAAAACAGACTGTTTGTTGCCTGAAAATGCCCAAAAACCTTCCAAACAAATCCTTCACTTGATTCAGTATTATACAGAAACACCGTGATGCAAACAGACATCTTCTGGGCAGTTCCCTAAAGTCAAGCAGTATCTGTGGAGCTCTTTGAATGATTAGGAGTTAATGTTCTAGAAATCATGGGATTTTGGGGAATTTCCAATTTGAAAAGAGTGTATCATGTCATTATTTCTAAAAAAGGCAAACAGTCTGATTTGAGTAACTGAGAGACACGTACTCTTAACAACAGTCCTGGAAAAATGCCAGGAAAAGCTAAAGGCTAGAATAAGCAAGTAATTAAGAAATTTTAGTGGCATGTTAATGATTATGCATCTATATATTAATGAATATGTATGTGTGTATATTTATATTTAATTTAAAATAAATCTGAAGAAGCAATTTTATTTTTTGTTAATTGAGATTTTTTGATGTTCTTGGGCTGACACTGAAAGAAAATTTGTTAAAGAAATATTTTTTTGGTGTCTTCAAATAAAGTAAGTTCCATATTGGAAATCAAATCTCTTGAACAGGATGGTCAGTTGCTGTCTGGGTAGTGACAGGTGCTCCTGTAAAGGTTCTTGGAATAGCACCTTCAGTTGGAATAGGTGAGACTTACCCAGGACTTGCTTTTCTGCTCATGCCTAAATATCAAGGTGGTCTGTAGTCTTATTACTCCAGAACATGCATGACCTATCATTGTTGAATATCTTAATCTACATTGATTATCTTAGCAAAGTACAAGACATTTTCTGCATCTGCAGGAACAGTTTCTACTGACCATTTACAAATGACTTATCTGTGCACTATCATCTGATCAATTTGCAGCAGAAGGCACCTAACAGAAAGGGCCCAGATTCTCCACTTAGCTTGTCAATCAACACTTTTAAGAACACCAGTTAGTTTAGGCACTGCAGATGCTGCCTGGGGGGAATCTTCAGGACAGTCTGAAAGTCCCACAAGGAGTTCTCCTGCACTGATAAGTCAAATACGTTGTTGTGAAGGTGTCTAGGGGTTCAGTCACTTCAGTCACCCAGTTTCAAGCCAGTGCATTGTCTCATCTATGAAAACGAGTAGCAGAGGACTTCCTCACTACCCAAGGAATTAGTGACTTAAAGATGGACACACAGGCACAACCCTGATACCCAGCTGCATCACAGTTATGAGTAAAGAACAACTTTGAATTTTGCACTTATAACTTGATAGTTCTTGCCATAGTGCAGTCAATGTTATTGCTATAATACAATTAATTCTGTAAGTCATCATACTGAGTCCAGCCTGAAAATTCTGATAAGAGCATTGCTACACAAAATCAATGCAGCCCAGAATAAATGCATTAAAAAAAAAACCAACCAAACAAAGCTGTTTTAATGATCGATCACAAGCTTTCATTTAAAAATTATTGTGTTTTGAGAGCCTCTATTGTGATTATGCATAGATTCAAGTTTATATTGGGTCAATATTTTTATCAATACCTTTGAAATAATTAATGAAATATTTACTAGTAAATCTTATATAGAAGTTGGAGAAGTATGTAAAGAAGAGGGTTGATTAGTTATACAAAGATATTTGATCATGTACTGAAGTAAGATAATCTGAACAAATTGCATTTTAAATAGAGCTTTGATGTGATTAGCAATTTCATGTTTAAGAGGACTAAAAATTCGATCTTTGTAATATAATTTTATTCTGATTCAGAACAAAGTCAAGATATTTCAAAGCTTCCAGCTAAAGTTAATTGCCTCTGCCTTCCCAGTTCCAAGAAACTATTGACTGCCTCAGAACCAGCAACCCAAATAGCAGCTGTAGCTGTGCTGGAAATGAAGCTCAGAACTGGAAATTTCAAAGCTCTTAACATCCTCCCCTTCTGAGAACTTTCAAAGAGATGAACTGGGAGCCTGAGCTCCTCAATGGCCTGCCAAGTTGAGGAACCAGGCAGAGATGGTAATAATTCCCAAAATATAACAGGGATTTTGTCAACATCATAGTCTTGCACAAGTTTACAGTATAGATCAAATGACAAACTCCAAAATATTCTCTTTTGAAATGTTAAGTGAAGATTGATGCAAGTCCAAACATCAAGGGAGGGATTCATCTGACAAACTCAGTCATCCAGAATGCAGGTATCTGCCTACGTGGGTGGGTGTCTAGATTCAGTTTATGATCAGTGGGAAGATGTGAGTAGATGAATTGTTTTAACGACAAATTTCCATAGTCTGATTTAGGTATTTAAGGCAGACATCTGGCATCATTCAGGTGGTGCTTCTGAACCACGGACAAAAGCTTATATCTTAAAAAGCGCTGGTATATGATAAAATCAAAATGTTTGAGGCTCTGAATCAATGCTTGACAGAGTACAAGTTATATATGAACTGGTCTAACAGAGAAATAAGGGTTCTTGAGCACACTAAGGAGGAATTTCTTGGAACAACAAATTAGACTAAATAACTTCTTTGAATGGCATTATGGAAAGCAAAAGCTGGTTACTATGTTCTCTTCTGTTCTGGAGTTCTTGTCTGGAAAAGATGTTGAAAAATAAGACTGAGTTCAGAAAAGAAATGCATCAGAATTTTATGGTTTACACTGTTAAAGTGGATTCATGTCACTTGATGTGATATTGGACATTAATGTGAAAGTCCTGTGTAAAAGAGGTCCAGTGAGAGTTCATTGGAAGTTTTGTATCTGTTTATTGACTATAGAAGGTTCAGTGTGCTTACCTCAGATATTAAAGCTTTTATTGTAAACATTCTAATTATGGAAAAATACTATACCATTTGGCTATTAATACTGACTTTTGTCTACGGTTGTCTGTTATTGACCTCAGATCATAATTAATACATGTGATTTTACCAGCCTAAAGGCTATAGCTACTAACAAAGAGATACACCAAAAGACCTTGTATAAAGCTTGTGAGCTTTTGCCTGTTGTTTTGTCTGTGTGCCTATAACAATAAAATACTGTTAAATATAAATACTAAATCACCAGAAGTGACTTGATTGAACATTGTAGATTAATCAAGCATAAAATAAAAAAAAATAAATAATGCAAAGTGAGTACTTTATCAAAGCAAAGAAAACATAATTTAGTTTATCTAATCTGATTTAAGAAGAGTTAATTAAGGAAGTTATTGCTTTGAACATATATATATATATATATTATATTCAACATTAATTAGATACTTCCCTGATATTTTTTGATATCAAACAGCTCAATAACTGCTTTTTGTTGGACAGGTCTGATTGTCAGCTGGTCTGAGACACAGTCTTCAGTGTCAAATGTAACAACTTCCTCCATTCTCTTTAACCTTGGTTTTTTGAGTCTTTTTGTTGGGTTTACTAAACAGAAGGTCGTTCCCTGAGACCATGAAGATTATAGATAGATTCAGCAATGTAATATATAATAAATCCACTTGGATAATTTTCTGCTGCAAGCCATACCTTCCATGACAATTCTGGAAATGTTTTCTCATTTCATTTTCTATTCTATCTTGCATCTTGCCTTCCTCTTTGTCAATCTCTATGTGAAAAGAACTGGAAGATAGATAGTTTACTGTTCTTTATAAATGTTAGACTAGGTCTTTGAAGCAACATGATTCATGTGTTTTGTTCAGCTTTACTTTCACAACTTCTCTTTTTCAGTGTGAAAATTAGATTATTAACAGATTAAAGTCACTCTGAAAGAGTCACTCGGGCTGTTCTTTTTCCAGTTCATGACTAGGGTTTAAGTTAATAAAAATATATGCATTTGTTATAAATGAATGGATGCATCACTTTGTCCTTTTTGTAAAGAGATTTACGTGGTAATTCTAAAGTGGAGAAAGACATTTAAGTTAATTGTATGAAAATCTCTCCGCTTGAGAATTACAGAGATGTTATAATCCTTTGACTATAGCAAATTAAATGTCACCCTCCAGAAACTGTAGTGCTCCATGCTGTTAGATTAAGAATTCTGTAGTTGTAATTTATTAATATTTAGAAAAACTACTAATCAGAATATGATGAATTGTAACTTAAGTGTATGTGATGACACTAATGCATGATTTGATTGCTTTTGGTAGTAATCCCTCCTTTTTTATTATAAGTGGATTTCATATTTGAATAGGTGTTTCAAATGCAATCCTGTCTTCTGTCCCTTCTGCACCTTCCTTTCACATTTACTTAAAGTAAGTAGAAATAACCCTAACAGTTCATACCAATATGTAGTAGACTGGTTCCTAGAAGATCATTTCAATCTTAGCTTGGACATATGAGAGTGTGGACAATTAGTGGCAGGATTTGAGGCTCTGAGAATATTTTTTTCCATCTCTGCTGATCTGTTCTAAAGATGAAGTATTAATCAAGATTAATTTATTCCAAGCTGAAGCCCAGAATTCTGCAATGTCGGTGGTCAATCACTTGAACAAAATATTTATTAGCTGCCCTTTTCTGCCATCTTTTGTCAGGAGTACTTGAGTAATTCTTTCTTGACCTACATTTTCCCAATAACATTATTACAATAACACATTAATGTCCTCTAATTAAACAAAAAATACTGCTGATTTCTCATTCTCTTCCATTCTACCTATAACAATATTTTTATTCTATTTTTTGCTACAGTTAGTCATTATCACATAATGTGGTATTGTATATACTCACTCAACATAACCTGTCATCCACTATCCTCTGTTTAATATTGCTCTGAAGAGTTTACAAGCAAAGGCAAGAGACAACCACAGTCATCACAAAGAGGTCTAGCAATGGAAGACAATAACTAGATGGTATAATTCTGTATGATAAAACACCACAGGGTTTTCTCCAGTGTAGACATATGTACCTGAACTGGTCATCCAAGATCCTTTTATAGTAAAAAAGGAGAAAAAAGAACTGTTAGAACATGCCTCACCTCATCCTAAGCCAGACATCAAAACAGATCAAATTTATTACACAGTAATTTTTTTTTTTTTTTCTCCATTGTTTATAAAGAAAATGTGGGGTAACTAACTCATAGGTAAACATCAATAGTTGACTGAAGTTAAATCCTGTCACTTCTGTTTAATCATCCACAAGACTAATATCACATTAGGAAATGTTTTAAGGAAGACTGAACAGACAATAGTATGGCCTTGTGGAAAGGTACAGACATATCTAATTGCTGCATGGAAGACAGCACCAGTGTTTCAGGCTGAAATATTCCTACAATGCTGATGAAACCCAAGACAGAGACAGAAAGTGTTTCTATTGTAAGAGGATGGGGAGATAAACATCTGGGAAACATCATACCTAATGTTGAAAACATTAAACTAGCTGTTTAAGGAAAAGAATGATGGAGTATCTAGAAGGAAAAGCTTACTCAAAGCTTTGTGGAAAGCTATTTATGTGATATGCAAGGAACAGAAGACAGATCTGATGAAAGAGCCTTCAGACATCAAAAAAATAAAGTATATTCCTGTCCTGATTTCAGCTGCGATAGTTAATTTCCTTTCTAGTGGTTGCTGCATTTTCAGATTTGTCATGAAAGGAATGTCAATAATGCATATTATTTTAGTTGTTACTAAGTGATGTTTATATTATTGAAGGACTTTTTTCAGCTTCCCATAGAAGCTAGAAAGAGAAGCATAGACAGAACAAGGGAATAGCCAATAGAATATTCCATACTGTAGACGTCATAACTGGTATATAAGGGGGGGTTGGCCAGGGCGTGGGAATCTATGATCACTGCTCTGGTCAGGCTGGGCAACCAAATCACTGGGCAGTGAAAGCAACTCATGTCTTGTATAATCTTTTCCCACTATTATTATTATTGTTATTATTATCATCATCATCATCATTATTTTCATTTTCGTTTTCACTTACATTTTCCCTTATTGTTCTATTAAACTGTCTCGATCTCAGCCCACGAGGGTTATTTTTTTCCCTTTCCTCTCCTTTTCTCCCTCTTCTCCCTTTCTTGGGGGGGAAAGGGATTGAGTGAGTGATTGCATGTTTCTAGAGGGAAAGGAAGGGAAGGGAAGGGAAGGGAAGGGAAGGGAAGGGAAGGGAAGGGAAAGGGAAAACAACTTCAGAGAAAGGGAAACAATTTTAACAGGATGACCAATTTTGGTCATCCATGGGACCCTACGNAGGGAAGGGAAGGGAAGGGAAGGGAACTGAGTAGTTAAGGAGAAGAAAGTCTCTGAAGAAAGATAACAGATTTGAGAATGAAAGAAGGCATGACACTTCTGCAACAGTTGTCAGAGTTTTTACCTCCTCTAGTTTTACACCTGAGCTAATCAAATTAGAATCCTTACATAGGGATTCAGTGGAAATAAACTGGCAATTTTATTTGCCTGAGGTACTTAAGATGTCTGGAATAAGTTATGTTATAAGTATGGCATTTTTCCTAGTGACTAACAGTGTAGCAAACTGCATGGTAGATAGTGGAAGTTAAACAAGTTGTAAACAATTCATTGAGGAAGAAACATGAAAGAAAATTATCTAAATATATTACAAATGCCTTATAAGACCAGTAGTACATTTGTAATTCCCTCTCCACTGGAAGAGTTTGATGGTTAAATACCACTCTTTGTAAAGCTAACAGAATCATAAATGTATAAGATCAAAACTGGAACAAGTTTTTGATTAAATTCTCTCCCTCCTCTTTGATACTACCCTCTGATAAATATAAATGGAAAAAAACTGAAAAAAAAAAACCAAAAAGCTTTCAGCAGGAAGGTTTGCTTTGGTTGTGGATTTTTTTTTTATTTTTTTTTTTTTCTATTTTCTAAATCAAGATCAGTATTTTTCTCTGCTCTCTCTTTTGGGGATTTTGTGTTTCCTGTTGCGATTGTAAGGGGACTTTGTGGTATATATATCAACTACATTCCCCATAACACTTAAGAAAAAAAGCATGCCTCTAGAGCTCTGCTAAGAAATAGTTACAAAGCATTTGAAGAAAGGAGAAAGGCTTTGAATAAGGCAAGATATTTGTTAAAACTTCAGGATTTGATAGGTAATAAAAGGAAAACGTATTCAGGCTCAGGGGGTTATTAGAAGATCTAAGAAATCATGCTGGCAATACTTTTGTAGCTGTATTAATCACCATACTTCAGCAGAAAAAACATGGAAAAAGATAAAAAGAATAAATGAGAAAAGGTACACATCTTTTGCAATATCTAGTTTAATTAAGGTTGAAACTACTGTTGATTCATATATACAAAAAGTTAACATCCTAGGTGGGAGCTCTGCTAATATTGATTATAACTGTAGATTGATTTTATCTGCATCAAAGAGCTTTTATCATGTGAAGATTTGTGTTCAGATTTTTTCTATTTTTCCTTTTGAAATAAGCAATTGCATTCTGGAGGGCTAACATGAGACCACTAGTGCTATGGTATAGGTTTTCTGGTTAATTAATTTAGGTTATTTACCTCCAATAATATGATTCATGAGCTTAACTATAATTTTTTGAGGAGATAAAAAGTGGAATTTTAACTTTTTTGAACATTTTCAGAATTGAACTATTTGTTGGGTTGTTGTTTTTTGTTGTTTTGGGTTTTTTTCCCCTTAAGGAAATGGCACATATTTAAACATAGAATAATATTTCCTGGATAATTGGATTAGGTTGTGTTTCCTATGACACAAATTCTTCATTACACTATATAGGTCATTTAAAAACAGAAACAATTGATAGATTTTCATTGTATTTTCTAAGTTCCTTTTACATTTTCTACGTTTCCTTGAGAAGGGTTTGTCTGCTTTGGTTGGATTCTTTGGTTGGATTTCCTTTTTCAGAAATGCACCTATACATGAGTGTTTATCATGCAGCTGTTATGATATACAAAAAAATAGTCAGAAGTTAGGATCTTGACTTTTTATCTGCTTGAATATTATGCAGCACTAGGTTTGGGCTTCACAGGAAAAAATAATCTTGCTTCCTTTTTGTCAGAAAGTCTGTGCTTTCATTTTTTTTTGTATAAACTTGCTGTTCACTGAGGCCCCAGGGAGCCTAGAAGCTAATCCCTGTCAGAGGAGGAGACTGGATAATGGTGCAATTGCCCTTCCACCTTCACCTGATCAACTGTTTTGCCAGTGAAAGGTAGCCAGGACATATATTACTGTTAAGTCAAGACATCACAGAAGTCCTAAATTCTTCTTCATAAATTGTCAAGGTAAATTGCAGCTAGCATGCCGTATAATGTTTGTTGCTTAACTTCTTTTTGTCATTATTTTTCTCTTAAGCGATCCTCTGAGTATTCTTATTGATTCAGGGTAGGATGAAGCCATGATAAAGGCTTCATATGGTTGCTCAGCTGCTTCTCTGGCAAATGAACTAAATTATGCTTCTTGATGGGCTGTGGAAAAGTGGGAGGAATGCATTCCTCTCCCCTGCCCTCCCCTTTGGCGAATCTGTTATTTTAATTGTATTTGAATTTGCATCAGCAATGTTTCAGATAAATACTTCAAGATTCAAGTGTCTGTGGTTATGCACAACTAAAACTGTATAATGATGACTGCTTGGGAGACAAATTTTCTGTCCCAGGGGAAACTCCAATCATTCCAAGTCTGACAGAAAAAATTAAATTCTGACATTTTCAGTAATAACTAAATTTTAGAACTACAAGATCACTGGATGGCTGAGGTTGAAAGGCAGCTAAGGAGGTGTCTAGTCCAACACCCTGCAGAACAGGGTCAGATAGAGAGGATTGCTCTTGGCTGTGTTCAGTCAGGTGTTGAATACCTCCAAGGACGTGAACTCCACAACCTCTCTGGGCAACCTCGGTCACCCTCACAGTAAAAAAGCATTTCCTGATGTTCAGAGGAAGCTGCCTGTGTTTCAGTTTGTGCCCATTGCCGCTGGTTCTGTCACTGAACACCACTGAGAAGAATCTTGTTCCAGCTTCTATATTCCCTGTGTTAAGGTATTTATACACTTTGGTAAGATCCCCCTCAGCCTTCTCTTCTCCAGACTGAACGGTCCGAGCTCTCTGAGACCTTCCTCATAGGAGAGATGCTCCAGTCCCTTAATCATCTTAGTGGCTTTTTGCTGGACTCTCTCCATTAAGTCCATGTCTTTCATTCTGGGGAGCCCAGAACTGGGCACAGCAGTCCAGATGAGCCTCACCAGTGCTGAGGAAAGGGAAAGGATCACCTCCCTCAACCTGTTTGCTATGCACCTCCTGATGCAGCCCAGGGTATAGTTGGCCTTCTTTGCTGGAAGGGCACATTGCTCACTCATGATCAGCTTGCTGTCCATTAGGAACCCCAGGTCCTTATCTTGTAGAGTTCCTTTACAGTCAGCCTGTACTGGTGCCTGGGGTTATTCCTCCCCACGTATAGGATGTGACATTATCTGAACTTTGCAAGATTCTGGTCTGCTCAGTTCTCCAGCTGTCGAGGCAGCAAAAACATCTGGTGTATCAGCCACTCATCCCAGTTTTGTTTAATCTGCTGAGGGTGCACACAGGCACATCATCCAAATCATTAATGAAGATGTTAAACAATGTTAAAGATTACCCCAGTATTGACCCCTGCTAGTGTACTCAGCCTCATACTGCTGCTGATTATCGAACTTTGATGCCAACAATTCAGACAGTTTTTAATTCACTTCACTATCTGTAAAAGCTGTTTGTCTTATCAGTTTGTCTACAATGATGTTAATGGAGATGATGTCAAAAACCTTGTTAACATGAAGATAAACAATATCCACCACTATCCATCATCCACCAAGCCAGTCATCTCATCAGAGAAAGCTATTAGGTTGATTAAGCAAGATTTCCCCTTTGTAAATCTATGCTGATAATTCCAAATCACCTTTTTGTACTTTATGGGTCTAGAAATTATTTCCAGGAGGATTTCCTCCATCATATTCCCAGGGATTAAGGTGAGGTTGATAGACTTGCAGTTCTCTGAATTCCCCTTCTTTGTCTTCTTGAAGGTAGGGACATTTGCTTTCTTCTAGCCCTCAGCAACCTCTCCCATTCACCATGACCTTTCATAGATAATCAAGAGTGGCCTCCCAGTGACATCAGTCAGCTCCCTCAGCACTTGTGGGTGCATTCTGTTAGGTTCCTTGGGCTTATGTCCATCCAGTTTGTTTAAATGTTCCCTAATCAGATCCTTCTCCACCGAGGGTAAGTCTTGCTTCAGACTTTCTCACTGGTCTCAGATATAGAATCATAGAATCATAGAATGGTTAGAGTTGGAAGTAACTTTAAAGATCATCTAGTTCCAATCCCTCTGCCATGGCCAGGGACACTTTCCACCAGATTAGGCTGCTCAAATCCCCATCCAGCCTAGCCTTGAACACTTCCAGGGATGGGTCTTACCAGTAAAGACTGAGCTGAGGAATGCATTGAGTATCTTGACCTTCTCCATGTCCTTTGTAACCAGTTCCCCTGCCCCATTCAGGACGAGGCCCACATTCTTCCCAACCTTTTGCTGCTGATATATCTGTAGAAACATTTATTTCCCTTCAAGTACCATGGCAGATTCAGGTGGGTTTTGGCTTTCCTAACTCTATCCCTGCTCAGAAAAAGTTTCTGTATTCCTCCCAGGTCATCTGTCCCTGTTTGTACCTCTTGTACACTTCCTTTTTATGTCTGAATTTTTTCATAAGACCCTTGTTTATCTATGCAGGTCTCATGACAAATTTACTTGACTCCCCGATAATCAGGGATGATTGTTGAATATCAGGCAGCTTTTCTGGACCCCTCTTCTCTCCAGGGCCATCTCTTACGTGATTCTTCCAATAAGAGGCACAAACAGGACAAAGTCCACTCTTCTGAAGTCCAGGGTTGAGATCCTGCTTTTTGCTTGGTCTTCAGGAAAAATGTTCTTCAGGGAGAACCTCTTGCTCCTGATCAAGTGCTTTATAGCAGACACCCACAACATCACTGATGTTGTTCTGCCTGATAATTCTGACTCACAAGCTCAACTGGCTCATTACTTGTGCCAAGGCAAAGTTCCACACATCCACGCTTCCCTCTCACGTAAAGGGTGAATCCCCCTCCTTGCTGTCCTAGCCCATCCTTCCCAAAAATTCTGTGTCTATCCAGGAGAATCCAGTCTGTGTGTGATCTCAGCAGGTCTCTCATCCAACCCCTTGCTCAAAGCCAGCAGGCCATGCTGCTCAGGTCTTTCTCCTGTCCAGTCTCGAAAAGCTTCAGAGAAGGGGACTACACAAAATCCTAGAACAACCTGCTTCACTGATCGACTCTTCTCATAAGGAAAACCACTACAATTTCAATTTGGGAAAAAAAAAAAAAAAAAAAAGTTTTAATAAGATTTAAAACTTTAATTTGGTAATTATAAACATAATGAAAATATTAATGAATCATAGTATCTTCTAATACATAGAATCCTCTAATACATCATTTGAAATAAAGAAGTTTCCACAGAATACTTTAATTAATTTTCTGCCAGAAGTCCTTTAAGACTTACAATAGGTTCCGATGGATCCTGCAGGAGGAAGTGGGACAGAAAAGGGAAATTCCTCCTTTCCTGGTGAGCAAATCTCCTCCTAAAGGGGTGAGGGGAAAAAGGTGTGACACACCAAGGTTTCATAGGTCAGATAGAAACTGATGTAGTCCCATCAGCAGTGTATCATTGCACATTCTGGGTGTGACAAAAAGAGAAACTTCCTAGGGACCAGACTGTGGCAAGGTCCGGTGAACTTCCTTTTAAAACATTTATTTTTGAGCACTTTGATGAGCAACTGAAATAGAATCAATGACTTTCTTATCAGTAGATTGTTCTCAAATCCTCTGCCTTTCTATCTATAAATATATGCTATAATCAAGAAGGTAATTAACCTAATGTACCCGTGAAGCTGTTCTTGCAGCTCTGTAAACACAAATAACCTATTTCCAGAAACAGAAACAACTATAAATAAATGAACATTTTATAGCAAGTAGGTCAAATTTTTAAGGATAATTAGGCATAAAAGACATACAGACTGACGCCTCCTGTGAGGCAGTTTTTCAGCATTCTTGAAATACATCTGGATGCTTAACTGTAGCTCAGGTCACCATGACTACATTTAAATCCCTTGAAAATCTGTGTCCTAGGCACTGAAAAACTCTCCGAGGGGTCACCTGTGTAAGAGGTCTAAGCATATTGTGCAATGCATAGGAAAATATAAGCACAGTAAGAGAATAATTAAGCTCACAAAAGACTTGAATTGCCCTTTCGAGGATCTGACCTTTTTCCTTCAGCATAAAGAAATCCAAGAGCAGCTACCATTCCAGCACAGGTGCTGAGAACATTTATGATGTCTAGGCTCATGGGATTTTTGCATGGCAGAATCAACATTACTTGTAGAGTAAAGACATTTAGAGTCTGCAGAAAAAAGCAGATCAGCAGGCAATACACACCAGGGAAGGCAAAGAGAGTATTGCACTTGACTCCGGCCATCTGTGCAAGCAAATTCAATACAGCACAGAAATACATAACCTGTCTCAAACAATAGAATTAATGTAGACCGAGAAGTGAAATCTCCAGATCAGCTCATTTACCATACTGTAGATTAACATTTTTTCATGCCTTGATAAAGTTTGGTGGCAAGACTTCTTTCTCAGTGTAAAACAGCCACGCTGTTTTATTATCTACAAAAATGAACACATAAGACACTAAATAAAAACTTAGTTCTTTGGCAGATGCGAAGCAGTTTCAACGTAATTGATTGGGTCACCTGTAATATTAAAGAAGTATCAATAAAATCAGGCTGTTTCCTGTATGGGAGTTATTACATGCTGTGTAAAATCCCATTTCTCCTCCCTTTCATTGAAGTCATTGAAGCCTGAACATAGAACTAAATAAGCTACTTGGCATCAGCGAAATGTATCTCACAAAAGCTGCTTTATGTGTTTGAACACTTTGAAATTGCTGGTCTACTGAATTTAATATGCCCAGGACTCCAGAGCAAGATTTTGTCCTTTAACGATCATAGAACATTTTATAAAAATTCAATTTATTTGTTACTATTAAGAGCTTGCCAGTCCATTTCAATAAGAAATTCACCAATTGTATCTCAGCTTTACACAGGGTCTTTTTGTTCTGAAATATAGACCTTGGCATATGTAAGCAGATAGGGTTTTGAAGATTTGCCAGCCCTCATACCAGAAGCGTAACACTTACATTCCCTTTTGTAGAAGGAAACGGTTTATACAAAATGACAGTTGTGAAATCTGCAGGTTACTAACAGCTTGGTAAATCTAACTGAAAGAACGTCTTTAAGTCTAGCAGTAGTAAACCTCACCAGTCCAGCCGGAGAAGGCTTATCTGTGCCAGCTTTAGAAACAGGGAACGTGATTTATTTCACCTCAGGTCAAGCATTTTAAGGGTATATAATCACAAAATTTTACTCTACCTCCTATCCAAATACATAAATGCATGCACTGCATCCTGCTATCAACTTCAGCCCTAGCATCTCTCCTGCACTGCACTGTGGGAAGTAGTGCTGGTTATCTTGGAAGCCAGAGGACTGTGAAAAGACACACTGTGAAGGCTGTGAAAGAAGTTTGTGTATTTGTGTGTTGATGAAGAATGGAGGGGCACAGAACAACAGAAATCTGTGTGCATCTGAAATAAAACATTTCTTTAAATTATTAAATTCAGTTAATTTGGCTTACGCAGCACTACAGCTAGACCGCAAAAACTTACTGAAATTCTGAAATTTTTACTACACTGCTTCTGATTGTGTCGTACAATTTGTCATTACCAATTGTTATTGGTTTTGTTATTGAAACAAAAATTCCACAGCACACAAGTATGCTTTTTCAATGTGATTTTCTTAAGTGATTCAAGCTAGCTGTACTGTCTTTCCCCCAGATTAAAGGACCCTTGTCTGGCTTCTGTGGATACCTCTATGGACATTGGAAAAGTCGTCTCATTGACCTGGTACTGAAAAACAAGTAGCCCTGTAGGGTGACTATGGGGCGTTCTCCTAAATTGCATTTATGCAAATTCAAGTAACACAACATACTGTGTAATGAAACACAAGAGAATTAGTGACATGGGCACTATGCCATGCCACTGCTGCAACCTTGCCCCACATTCCTCCCTCCATGTTGTCAATCCTGAATAAAGGCAGAGTTTTGTGTTACAATGAATTGATTGTACACACTAAGAGATTATGAATTAAAAAAAACGGTCAATATAAAAATTAAGGACAATATCAGTAGTTGTTGGTACTAATTGTAGTTCTTAATTGGAGACTGAATCTCATACATCTGATTTATCACATTGGGAATATACAACAAAGGTCTTTTTTAAGTATTTACCAGTAAAATCTCATTGATTGATTTTGGTTTCATAAAAGTCAGTAGGAAAAAATAAACAAACAGAAAAAACACACCAGGAGTGTTTGTACAGACTGAAGTTGTAGGCATGGATGAATTTCTTTCACTCAGTAAAGAAAGGCCAATTGAACAAAAATGCCATTTTAGTCAGCACCAAAACTACTCGCCAATTCATCTCGTATGAATTCAGAGGATAACTTGAATGGGAGAAAACAAAGAGACTAGTGATGCTACTTGAGATAAAAATTTTTAATATTTTTCCTTTAGAAAGAAGTCACATTTTTGTTTTATACAATGTCAAAATATTCATTTGTTTAATGAGGAAAGGATACAGGATTAAATAAACATTTTATATGATCTAAGTAGGAATTTTTCTGTTTCGCTAAGAAATTAAAGCAGAGTTTGAATCAAGGTGAAGCAGACTGACAGCCTCTGAAAGGGCAAGCTATAAACCGAGGGGATAATAAATTTCAAATATTTCTTCGTAAATGGTAGTCAAAGGTCAAAATCCATCATATGTGCAAATCCCAATGGAATCAATGTGCTTGTGACTGACGGTCATACAACACTGACAGCTTCAGACACATAACAGCTCAAGTCAGTCCTCTAAATGATATTCTGCAGAGGAGAGGGGCTCCAAATGAGTGACTACAAAGGGAAGAAGAATACATGTTTTGGGATCACAGATGCTCAGCACTTCGTCTTTTAAAACATTTTTAATATTTTAACCTCACACATGGCAGAAATAGTCTCTGTTCCATGGGGCTTTTCTTTAATTTTTGACACCATCATTGAATTTCAAGTACTAATATCTGCAATTCTGCTTCCCTCATTTTGTTGTGCTCTGCTGCATTAGTGCAAATCTCTGCTCTCATCTTCAATATCCATCATAGTCCAGCTTTTGCTGTCACAATTGTTTCCATAGGAAGACTGTTTCTACTGAAAGAATGTAAGGCTATTCGTGCTTTACATAAAATCAGTGACAAACATGTGAGTATATAGGATTTTAGAAACGAATGAAAATTAGTAAGGTGGAAAATTCATAATGTCTTCAGAAAAGACCTTCAGGTCAATGATTAGATAACAGTGTTTTGCCTGTTTCTATTGCTAGTTTTAGCTATGGCAGAAACTAGAAAGGAAATAACCTTACAAGGAGAATATTGCCTTTAGTTCTTTTTTATGCTAGAATGTCCTGCATTTCTTTACCAGTTACTAAAAGTAGGAGGTTAGTGAGGAAAATTGTGAGAATGAGAAAAAAGTGGTTTGATGCCAAATGCCTACTCAAACTCTTGTGTTTCATCTATGCTAAACACTCACAGAAACCAGGACCAAGTTGTAGATGAATGGAGATAAATGGGTTGCCTAAACATTGCTGAAATAAATGATGAAATTAAATGGATGATTATAAATTTATTTTTTTTTTCAGAGCAAAAATGAATTTTATATCTTCTTACAATATATACACACATACACATGAGTTTTTCTGATGTTTATACTCAGTTAGAGATACAAGAGTTTTAATGAGTAAAAACTCCATTTCATACCAGTTAATGCTGCAGAGGTGCCTTAGCCAGGTGAACCAAGAATTATTTTATATGGAACTAAAAAGGTAGAGACTAAGGATAGTAAAAATTTTGCCTTAATTCTGGCCAGGGAATTAAACAAGTGTCTCCTGGACATGATTAGCTAAGTTTAAAGAGGGCATTTGGAAAAAGGGACCACAGATTAATACACAAATACTTGCTCTGCCCGATCAAATAAAACTAATGAAAGTAGTTTTATTGTGGTCAATACCTTTAAATCACTTAAACAAAGGCTTGACTTGTAAGATTTGAGAAATTCAATTAACTAATGACAGTAAATTGATAAAGTTTCACTAGAATAAAAATTATGTAAGCAAGAAAAAATATTCTTAGTGTACTGCACAATAAATGTCATACAAAAGGGAGTGAGAGGCAATGGAGAGACTGCAGAGAAGAAAGTGACTTCTAAAGGACTCTAGTGGGAATATTTGTAGATACAGTTATTTGGGGAAATAAACCAGCTGCATGGGAAAAGACTAAAATGTCAATTAAACTGGCAATGTCACAAGGTCCTTTTGTGATCACATAAGGTAAAGTTATTTAAAGCAAAAGGTAAAGAGCTTCACAAAATTTCTGCTTCTAGACAAAATTCTTTTTTTTTTTTTCCAAAAGCCTAAATATTCCTCAACTGATAAGTGGTTTATTAAAGCTCTGGGTTATGCTATCTCAAAAAAAGAGATTCAGAGAGTATAAAAAACATAGCAAACCAGAAATTGATTACTGTAATATTATGATATAGGCTACTTAAGCAAAAGATTAAGTACATATTATCTTTTGTAACCTGAAATTATTAAGAACAAATATTAAATGGAACAACCACCTTTTGTATCCCGCACCACTTACGGAAAAGGAAAAAATAAAATGAACGTAAGCTTTTGCTTATTCACATGCTCTCAAACTTTGTTTTGCATGTTCAGAGATAAAAAGTAAGGCTGATATTTTTGCAGTCATTGTCTCTGAAAATAGAGCATGTTTACTGTGAACAGAATGACATTGTTTGCTGACTTCTGTAATGCTGGCCTTGCTTGAGAAAGAAGCAAACACAAAAGTAAAGTGGAATTGTGTTTTGGTTCAGAGAAGTGGATTAGTGATCTGTGTAAATATGATGCAGTGTTTATCTAAAGGATTTCTGCTCTATAAACACATGAGGCTAAATCCTGGTCCTATTGAAGGCAATGGCATAATTCTCCCTTGACTTCAGTAGAACCAAAGATTGGCTCAGCACATTTTAATACTATAAAATTTCTCACTCCAAGAGGAAACTTCACTGGAATGACTGTTTTCCACAACTCAACTCTTCTATTTCCCAAAATCACTGATGTGTGAGCTCCCAAGAAAACACTATATAGACTTTTCCTTTGAAGAAACAAATAATTTGAGTCTGAATCCACAGTATTTCTTCTCAGTGTTTGCAGAGTAGATTAGTATCATCCTATCAATAACAGATGCACAGCCTTTCTGATGTTTTGCGGGTTTTTTTTGAAACAGAATCAGATGGTGACATATACTAACTTTTTTAAAAATCAGGCAGCAAAATTACAGCTTCCACTGAAACATTTTTTCTATTTCTTTGCTTACTTTCTTATATAATTTTCTATTCAACAGAGAAAGAAAGAGAGAAACATAGAAAAAGATTCCATATTTTATTACCCGAGAGGTCCATTATTGACCACATTTAACTATGGAGAACATAAAATGATTTTCTGTCCTTGGCAAATTTTTTCCCTCCACAGCATTCTTAGAACATTTTGGTTTTCCTAATGCTCTTTTATTCCTATTTGATTTTTTTTTTTTTTTTTTTTTTTAATTAATCACTCCCATTATGTCAATAGTGCCTTTACTTTGAATCTGGTGACTGCTAGCATCCCTTTTCAATCTTCTGCAATGGACTTCCTTAAAAGGTTTTTTCAAGCCCAGATAAATGTCAGCTTGTTCTCCTTTATCTCTGTTATTTGCCAACCTGTTCTCAAATGCAGCAGCACAGTCCACAATCGTGTCACTCACTGTATTTTATAACATTGGCTTGCAATCCCTTAACATATGTTCTGCCACACCATATTTGATGAGGTCCATGAATCCTGTGAGGAAACAGAAGTTAGTACACTTTATGGAGACAGAGCAACACAGCAGTCCATATTCATTATGTTTAGGTTTAATGTAAGTAATTTATAAGTAAGTTATTTATGCAGGTTGGTGTCTATTTAGGTTTTCTGACTATTGATGAAGTCAAGTCTTTAGTCAAAACTATATTCTTCAATTATTAATGAATTAATTACAGTTCTAGGAACATATAGTGTAGCATAACTTAATAATATCATAATTTAAAAAATAATTATAATTAGACATAGTCTTTCATAAAGTTACCACCTATTTCTACCAGGTAAACTATACAAATTCTCAGAGATTTTAACATTAATATGTGCCAAAACCAAGAAAGTCAGCTGCGTAAAAAAAAAATCCATTTCTCACTTGTAATAGGCCTCTAGATTCAAATTATAATAGTTTACATACCCAAAAATATAATATCAAACTAAGACAAGAACAGACTACAAACCTGGCTGCTGTTCCAAACACATACTGCCAGCAGTCAGAGAGACATGATCTCAATTTTTACCCTGGACTTTGCTGAAGGCCTCAGGCCCTTCCTTAAGTTTACCTTCCAGATCTTGAATTCATGAATGCTATGTCAAGAAAGCATATAAAACTAAAGCATATCTCACATACTTCAGTCTTGGAAGAGAGAAGTGTGGTTTGTTTTTTTTTACAGTAGGACTGTGAAAGTATTTAAAAAAATTAAATTCCAATATATAGAACTTTGTGACTTAGAGTACATTAGTTACAACGTTAGTTGTATGAAATTCACATTAGTTACATCATTAGTTCTATGAAATTCACCCATATTGTGTGAGGAACAAATTAATCCCAAAATTACTCTACCAGGCAGGTCCAGGTAGGCAATGGAATTCTGATATTCACACACAAACATTTCAGGATCTCTTTTTTGTCCAAGACTGGCTGGAACCTTAGAGATAATGTCCCTAGTAGGAATTTTTTATGCATAGCTTGATTCACCTTTCACTTATTTGTGTCTGTACTACCAGATCTTAAATAAGTTCAGGCATCTAGATATTTGGAAATATTTTGAAACGATCCAGAATATGTTGTGAAGCACCAATGAGAGTTAACTCCAGAAGATGGAGAAAGAAAAGGAAAGGAGTGCAGCATTATGGACACAAGACCTGTTTCACAGCGAATGCTGATTACAGAAAAAAGCATTTTAGGCCAACTGACCATAAAGGGCAGTCAGAAGAAGCAGCTACTCACAAATAAAGAAGGCATATAAAAATCAAGTGCCTGAAATGGGTACACAAGGTACATATTCTTAAGATGGCAGCCCTGATACCCAAGCAAACCTGGGAGCACAAGAAATAGAAAGATAGGGCTTGTGGAAAATTTTAGACATGACAATTGCTCATTCTGTTCAAAGTGTTCGGAAGCAGAAAACAAAGGTGGTCCGAGTGACACCAGTACATCAATACCAGTGAGAGGAGAAGGCAGGCATGGTGGCAGCGTGGGTCCTGGGAAAACAAGCACACCCCAGGACTTCATTACCAGACCAAGAGCAGCACCTTGTGTGGCTGAACCCTAGCAGCAATAGCCTTAAACATCCTTAATCCACATCTTTTTTCTCTCTCTCTGTCAAGATGTTTTTTATTGCTCAAAACCTTTGCGCTGTATGGGTGATGATTAATTCTACTTTGAGCAGAGATATTTGGCATACAGGCCCTACATGGGATCCACAGAGGTGTTTGGCACTGCAGAGTCAGTGTGGCTATGTGGGACAAGGTTCTGCCCCATGGGCCCTGGGGAGCATGGGGATTCCCATACTTCCCTGCAGGCACAGCCTGGTTCAGGGGACAGCAGATGCTGAGGCTTCAGCTTCAACTCATCCCTTCTCGGCTCCAGGGAATAAAGAGAGAAGAGTTTAGGTATTCCCTAGAGACATGGATTACCAATCTGTCTGGATTCACGGAGGTTCTTCCTCCATGCCTTTAACAAACTGAAAAAACTACCGCTGCCACTTATTTCTTTGTGCCTTCAGTGGTGCTGAGCAGAACTGACTCCATCTAATTGGAATGAAATATATCAGTAATGGGAAAAAATGGCACAACTGAGAGACACTTTTAAAAGACTCTACAAGACCATAAAGCGTCTTACTGCAAAGGTCAGTTTATCCTCCTAGCTCACACTTACTTTCTAAAGAATTGGAAACCATGAAGGTTGGAACTGGGAGCAAAGATGAACTTTGGTGGAGAGATTTTCAAAGTTATGAAAGATAGTTTGTTGCCCAGTTTCTATAGGCAGGAGACATTTCTATGTCTTTCAAACTAGTATGACTACTTCCTACTTGAAACTACTTTCCCTAGTATGACATAAGCCCATTTTCAAGGAGTCAGACTTTTGACCATATTACATCTATTATATGCTGAGGGATAAAATTAAGAAACATTTCATGAAAATGTTATGACATAGGTAGAGGAAACTTTAACAACAGTTTCAATAGAATACTTGGATTTTTTTTTGAATGTGGACTCCTCCACAGCAGCTGTTGTAGGAGGCTTTAACCTGAAAATAGACACAACTTAAATTAGACCTTTGCAAAGAAGAGGAAGTTGCTGCATTAGCAAAATAGCGTGGGAAGTTTCAGGTGTAAAGGATTCAATGTTACACAGTTATTCACATTCTGAAGGACTATCTAAGTGACATTTTTGTTCATGAGAGCACTTTGGTAAGCATAGAAAACAAGAGTTTCTAGACTCCAGCAAGTTAGAAGGCTGAAGAAAGAAATTGGAAATGTCCAAATGTGCTTTCATATCTCTTAGGAAAAAAAATAAACAAGGCATATTTTAAATCTTTTCATTTCTCAAATAATGAAAATAAATGGGAATGCTCTTCAAAAACAGGATAAAGATTTGGTCTGTGAAACCAGTGCTATATGAAAATATGTGCTTTTGGTACTTCTGACAAAAAGATCTTGCTGGATATCTTTAGTTTGACAAGAGAAATTGTGAGCATTAACATGAGGGATAGGTTTGTGCTAAAGGTAAAAGATAAAAAACCTGTTCACAAAAAATTACAAGAGCTAAACCCCACCTTTTACTATAAATAGTTTAATGCTATGGAATTTTCTTGCCATCAAAAAAAGATTGCAAAGCTTAATGTGACAACACCATCCAGAGTTTAAATTCACACAGATGAAATCAAACAGCATTAGAAAATGGTTGATCATGATGATAAAGTGACTGTAAGGCGAGCTGGCAGAAAAGCACTTTCCTAATAATGAGGAAGATGCCCTAGGTGCAAACATGCTAGGCAGAATATTGGCAACAACACGCTCAAGGCACATAAATAAAGTTCCTCTGTCACACCTTTTGCTGCCAAATCAGTACAGCAACTATACAGTCACTGATGCTTGCTTTTCTTTGCAAACTGTAACTTACTACCATCACTGACAGTAAAAAAAAAAAAAATCAAGCTATGCCTTTTTGTCTCTTTGTGAAACTGCCCTCTCCCATGAAATAAAAATTAACTGATACAGTTTACACATGAGGTTAACTGTATGCCTCAGTCACACCAACATCCAGTAAGACAGATTTCAATCCTCAGGAGTGTAGGAATATTATGATTGCTGCTTGGTTCCAGCTGTGTCTCAGATCATGCTTTTAACTTACTTTCTATGGATTCCAGGGAGAGAAGGATTGGATACAGCTCCGTGAGTGGAAGCCTTCCATTATAAATCAGACATGATATTTCAGCCCTTGAGCCCATCCTAACATTTCTGTTTTCAGAGTATGTCTCTCAACTTGCAGCTCATAAGACACATTCATATTTCAGAGCCAAAACCAATATGGTGTTATTGTAGTTTACTACTCCTGCCTAATTCACCACTGTGCTGATTTCAAAGTGGTCATGCTAGTATGGAGCTGCTGCATTCAGAATCGTTACACGAATTTTTCAATGTGCATTGCAGCAATATATACTCCTAGCACATTTTATGTTTCTCACATTCAACAGAGAAAAGAATGCTATTATAAAGTATAACATTAAAGTCTTCAAATACACCTCTTTTGATGTTGTTTCCAACAAAATGGCAACTGTATAAACAGGACGAAATCCTAATATTTAGGTTTCCATTAAGAAAACAAAAGACACCTTCGGGTTAACATCCACCCCTATGGATTTGTTTCAGTCTTAGCTATAAGAATATTGTGCATGTCTCCACATTTTGTGCAGATTGCTAAATGTTTTTGCTTAGTAATCCTGGTTTTAAGTGATTTCATAAGTATGAGAAGAGTTGTTTACTTATTGCTTGTTTAATTACTGGTTACTTATTATACTTGCAGGTTAGTCTAAGAGGTAATAACATCATATTAGCATAAACAGGTTTCTTACAGTCTTAGAGATGATGGCAGAGAAGTTCCAGTTACCCAAGTCACAATTTATAGACGACTTCCTACATTGAGTTATTTTACCCTGACACATACCGTTTCTTCCACCACAAAACCTGACCACAACCATACCACTATACTTTCTATAACATTTCTGAAACTGTAGCTAGTAAGAATTGACATGCTCTCTCAGTTGTCACATCACCAAAGTTAAGCAGAGGTCATGCCCTAGATAACATTTCTCTGCAGGTGGTTTGACTTCTGTCATCCTTAGATTTCCTGTGCATCCTCGCAATTTTTTTTTATTCTTCAATACACTTTCTGCATTAAAAACTCAACATTGCCTTGTAGCGATTTGTGGTGTTGTAAGTCTGCCTAACTCAAAAGTCTTCAGATATTACAGCTAGACAGGTGAAACTCTGCCACTTGTTTCATCCCCAAGGACAAAGATAAACCACAAAATGCTTTTGGTGGCAATCATTGACTCGTCCTTCCTTATAAAATAATCATTTATAAAAAAATGATGACTATGCTATAATACATCAGGAGAGGTGAAATCACAGATACACATAGGAACAACCATTTCTTCTGCTCTTAGCAAGACCTGGAGGACTGAGTTTTGGCAGCATGGATAAAAAGTGTAGAGTTTACCTGGAAAGTCAAATGATTACTTCAGCCTTGGCACCCAGACAGGGACTCTGGTCTACCAAATCACCAATACTTCCCACAGTCCAGAGCTCCTTTACATTCACAGATGAGCTCCTGTGTAATCCTCAGGGAAAGGCTGCTGCCTGCATCCAAGTCACATATAGCAAATTTGAAATTTTATCTGCTCAGGACTTCTGAGTTAAAAAGTTGAAGTATATAATCATAGAATGGTTAGAACCATAGAGTGGTGTAATGACAGCTGGGGTTAAAAAATGAAACAGCAAAATGAATTAATACTTCTTCATTCACAGAGAATGAATAAAACAGAAAATTGTTTGACTAAAAAAAAAGTAGTAATAAAATTTCAGAGAAGGAACTGAAGTTGTATTGGACAACATATAAAATTGATACAACAGAAGAGATGCTTTGTGTTACTACCATGTGTCAGTGTTCCTCATGCTAAGCTACAAAGTGCCACACAAGAGCCACGCACTCTGTCAAAGTGTGAATCCACTGTAAATTTGATGTGAGGTAAAACTGGTGGAGGTGTGTCACCTTGGAAGGATTCGGCAAAGGATGCTGCATGTGAGCAGAGCAAAGATATTCTTGCATTTCAATACAGAAGGTTGATATTTCCACAGAAAGTGTCATGTACAAATACGACCTGAAGTTAGAAAGTGCTCTCAGAACTTTAGGGTCAAATATGTCACTGTGCAAATACATAAGTAGGTATGACACTTCTTTATTTTCATTCTGGGCTGAATAAAGTAGTTCAGAATAGAACAGACGTTTGGGGATCTTTATCCCATTCAGTTCCTTCCAAGATTGTTTATATCGCAGACGAAGAGATAAAGATTATTAGAACTATTATTCTTCTGTCTCAGACACCTATAAATATTTAGTATGCCATCATTTACCTACAAAAAATAAAAGTATGTTTGAGATTCTTCAGTTTCATGTAGTGTCCTGTCCCACTTGAGCTTTGGCGTCACCAACTGAAGGAGCGAATGTGGCATGTATGGCTTCTGAACTCAGGAGTGCTGGTAACTGTAGTTTGGTGCTAGATTTTTTTAGGGAAGGGAGTAGGCTAGTGTTCAGTGGGAAATGCTCTGTCAGGTACACAATGACTTGACTGCAACCATCACAGTTGTAGTAATCTTCCCTGTAAGCAGGAAGATCACACAGGTCAGCGGGGTGTACTTGCAAATGGCACATTTTTACTGCAATGCAGAGGAGAGAGAGGTTACTATCAGGAGGATTATATTTGTTTCTAAATAAGCCTTACGGATTATATCTGATTTTCATCTAGTTGCTGCTCAAAATAAAATGCATTAACACAGTTTCTAGTTTTTCTTGTTCTCAGGTCCTCCAACTTCAGACTAGATAATACGACCAATAGTGTACAGAAGCATGCTCTCCTCCCTGTGAGCTTAACACTCCCAGCTGCATAAGTGCTCAGCTGTGACAGCAGCCCTGGGGAGAATTTATCCGTCCTCACAGCTGTGAAGCTGATAGCAAGGGTACTACCGTGAGGGAGGAAGGAAGAAGTGTGATTGAACTCCCTCACATAGACTAGGGGACGGGACAAAGGTTTGCCTCTGGTCAGTGGGCTCGATTGACACATAGTATCACAATGATATTTTTAAATAAAATAATAAAATAGCCTTGTTCGTTACATTCAAAGCAAATTTGCAGATGACAGTCTTCAAGCAAGTTTCTCAGCTATAATCCCCAGCTGAGTGAAGGCAGCTCCCCTGCAGCCATGAACCAGCCACCAGAGACAGGGCGATACCAGCACAGCCTGGTGTTTAGCACTTCCTGTGGGCTAACCCTATGCAACTCCTGCTTACTTGCTATACAGAGTTAAGTAAATTATTCTTCCAAGAAACTTAACTTTAATTACAGGACATATACAGGGTCCTGGTGTTTGAGACTGAGTGCTGAATTCCAGCCCAGGCCCTTTTGCTTTGTGCTTTCAGGGTAAGTTGTGCATCAACTCACTGTGAGAATCTGTGTCATGGCTTGTTTTTAAATCCCAAGTGCCTATAAAGCATTTTCTTGTTTTACAAGACACTATTTTTCTTATTTGACATTTCATGTTGGAATTTCCAATTTTTTTTTGCAAAAATTTTGGCCCTTACTTTCTTTTCCTGAGAAAATGAACACAGAAGACTAGTTCCCTGCAGAAAAAAAATCGTACAGACTATGCCCTCTTAAAGGCATTTTCATTTGTGATGATCACCAGACCCTCTGTAAAATTTCATCTGTCTCTACACTCTCTGGGTAATGTAAGTGTGATGACATCTTCCCAGCACATTACACCCTCAACTTCTCCTTAATTTAGGGCTTCTAGTTATCTTATGAAGGGCAATGATCTATATCTAAATTTTTGTTCTGCTTAAACTCAACTTCTGTACGTATGCCTTCCTACATATTTCATGGTGAGGTATAGAGGTCTGATAAGGAGATTTGTAGTCCTGACACACACATTTGTAGAGGAATAATTGTATGAGCTGGAATCCTCTTCTGGCTACATAGCTCCCTGTTTTCAGTCAAGTGCTTTTTCCAGTATGTACTTAATGCACAGGTCCATTTTGTTATCCATGCTCTCTCCAATTCTCAGACGGACCTTAGCTGCTTCGAAGTGTAAAGAATTGGCCTCCTTAACTGCAGCTTGTTCATTACCTTGCTACGCAGCACACAAGGTCTCCTTACTTGGTCAGACAAAAAGCAAGTTTCTTTTTATTTCCCATCAAATGTACTCAAAATGCTGTTTTGGTGTAGGTATGTTTGACTGCTTGTGAGGCTGAATAGTAAGCAGATCTTGCTGCTGTACATGCAAATTAACACATCCCTGCCTTTCCCCACAGAGAGAAGAGAGGAGTTAAAATAAGGGGCCATCTAGACTGAACTTTGAATACTTATCGTTATTCTTGTTTGCAGTCAATCACCAGCAGCTTGGCCTTGTTACTGATGTTGCTGCTGTGCTCGCAGAAAGATCAAAGTCCATTACAGTACCTGTGCCCCTCTCACCCAGGAGAAGGCAGGATGCTGGTCAGCAGCAAATAACACACCAAACAACGTGTGCCCCCAAGCCTGCCCGTCCTCAGTATCTTCCACTAATTCACACTGTCTCTAAGGAAACTCTGGAGTCTGTTAGGCAGTCTGTTTATGATCTGTTTTCCTTGTTATTTTCACTCAATGACAACAATTTGCTTGTTATTTGACAAATTCCAAGTAAAAGCGTAACATAGACTGTGGATGAGCTGGGGTTATTGTTTGAATAGTAGGAGCTTATGACTGATGTTCATGCCGTGTAATTAATCCCCTAAATCACATATTTCTTTTCCTCATCAGACGATTATTAAACCTATATAGAGCTTTCAAAATGGCTTTGCAAAATCTTCCTGTGTGAATGCGTGTCTGAATGAGTATTTGTATGCAGCTCATTTGCATCACAAATATTCAAATCTCTTTTCTTAAACAAAAGAATTATCCTCTCTGAGATTTTGAATGAGTATTTCTGAATATATTTTTTTCAATGTTTTACCACTTTCAATTCAGATGGACACTGGAACTAATCAGATGATTAATACCAGATAACTCTTTCTATATTTTCGTTCTGCAAAGATATTCATAGACAAATACATGTACAAATCTGCACATAACTACAGTAAGTGATTGGTTACAAAATCTTCCTTGACATCCAGTTCTTCTTCTTCCTTATCTCTTTATAAGCGTTCCATATTATATGTGTTATTAGAGCAATTTTAATATGGATTGAACGAGCACTTTACCAGTAAAGAGGAAACTATAAACATATTGCTGTAAATTGAGAATTGTCTATTGAGAAATCAAAGCATTATGCATCTGACCATATCCCAAGAGAACCACTGAAGCAAGCTGCCTCAGCTAATTCAGTGAATTAGTGATGTTTACTGGTTTGCAAAAGCCATCAAAGAAAAGAACACCCAGCATTTTTTCTTTTTTTTTTTTTTTTTTTTTTTTTTTTTTTTTATCCTTCCATGGTCCAGCACATTTAAAATGGAACGCAAGGAAAATTCCTGCTCATATTTTAAATTCTATTCCTCTCATTTGCTGCTTATTTTCACCTCTAAATATAGGGTATACATTAATAAAGATTCTATCTGGATTCTCTTTTACGTGAAAGGCATCCTGTCCCCTTTCTCCAGTTCCCAAGTTTAGACATTCAATCCCAGAGATGACAGCAGCTAAAATGAAACCTCTGCGACAATTTTCTATAAAATACGTACCTTTTGAGACCAGTAGAGGGAGATGCAGTCCTCTTAATTAAGTCCTGTTTTCGTGGTTTCCTAGGGTTTCCCGGAACACCTCCCTTTCCCGCACACATTTAATGGGCACAAACTTGAGCACAGGAAGTTCCACCTACACATGAGGAGGAACTTCTTTACTTTGAGGGTGGCAGAGCACTGGAACAGGCTGCCCAGAGAGGTGGTGGAGTCTCCGTCTCTGGAGACATTCCAAACCCACCTGGACGCGTTCCTGTGCAACCTGCTGTAGGTGACCCTGCTCTGGCAGGGGGGTTGGACTAGGTGATCTCCAGAGGTCCCTTCCAACCCCTACCATTCTGTGATTCTGTGATTCAGTCCCACACAGGATGCCACTAGCATAAGGTCCCCTATGGAAACATTAGCAGATAAAATAAAAACCTTAAAACTCATGCCTATCGAAAAGTAACTAGAACAACTAAACACTAAACACCTGACACGTAACTTGCTACATGCCCATGCTACCCTCAGTAGTACACTTGCCCTGCACTTTATGTCAAAAGCTTGTTGGTTGCATAGCATTTCTCCCCTTTCATAATACTTCTGCTGGAAACTCTTTGCTAATAGTGGCTGTAAGGTCCACGTTCATATTAGTACAACAGTTTCATCATTGTTGCTACCTATTTTGGCAAGTCAAAAGTATTTCTTATTCTGTTTGTACACAGCCAGTTGGGTTTTGATCCTGTCAGTGTATTCAATGCTGCTTATATAGGAAGTCTTATCTTAGCTGGCTCACAAGCACAACTCAATAAGGAGGAATAAGAGACTATGATGCAGTCATAAATACTAAAATACACTTCAGATGGGATGACAGCCTTTAGCTGAGGTCCAAGAGAGCAAAACATCAAAGTTGGTAGGACAGTTCAACAAGCAGCACACATGGTCAACTAAGCGACAGGGCTGAGAGACTGAGTCATACCTATAGCTATGGGCCCTGGTATACAGTAAAGTCACAGAGCAGACTCAAGGTTGATCAAGATTTCCATCTCCCTGGCAGAATTTCTCAATGTAGCTTTTCCCTCTCCTTCTCTCTCGCCTCTCCCACTCCTTTACTGCTGTTATCTTTGTTTAAAGTGCTTAGCTCACTGTATTGGCTACAGGTTTTGCGTATATTCAGCATGTTGAAATGCTTCTGCAGCAGCAATGAAAGAGCTTAATTATCAAGTTCAGATGGGAAGAAGAGGAAGAGAAGAAAGATAAGTTTATAAATAACTGATTATACTTAATGCTATACAGGCGTCTAATGCCGGACAGAGAGAAAGTCATGCTCTAGAAAGGCACTACAAAGACAATAAACAGACCAATTTTAGTCAAAAGTTAATAGAACAGGACCAGCTGTCAGACATGATAAAGATTCCTATTTCTTCTTTTTCTCTCTTGGATAGTTATCCTCAAAATGAGCATAAAAGGCCCGTTATTGCCCACTGGTGGTAGTATTTAGACATGCTGGCTAGCAGTAGAAAATCAGTGTTTTCTAGGTTGCCATTATTGAAATATCTCGATGAAATGAAGTAAGAATGCTGCTACTAAGCAGCTTGGGCTTAGGCTCAGGCTAATGTCACACAATTTATGGCTATGATTTTTTAATACTGAATCAGTTGTCTACAGTGTTTGGCAGAAATATTAACTCCAGAGACCACAAGGTCCATTACTCTAATAGGAACAAGCAGAAAGAAAATACAGACGTTAAATCTAGATCTAGCTTCTGGAAAAAAATACTGCATTTTTCCATGTTTCAGCTCCTGAAAGAACAGCTATTAATGCAATCTTGGGACCAAAAATACTCCTGTATGCAGATTTCCCTTCTGCCAATACCAAAGAGAGGTTATAGGATCTTGCTTCTTCACAATCATCCATATTTTTCTGCTATATATACATATATATATATATATATATATGTATAAAAAGTAGTCTGTTTATAGCATATGTAGTCCTGGTAAATTCCTGAAAGTCATCTATTCTTAAAGCTTCAGGAACTTCATAATCTATATAGCAGATTTACAGATTATATTCAAGTAAAGATTAAATCATTGCAACACTGTATTTATTACACGTATATTCAGAAACTAATTTCTCTTCTGTAGCCACAGTCTTACCAAAAATGAGGAATATGAAGAGACTACAGATTCAGCAGTCACAAACACCAAACTGTGATTGATAAATTCACTGGTTATAGGACTGAGATATTGTAATACAAAATGAATTTCATTGTTTTGCCTGTCAGCATTATAATAAGATAATTTATCAGATGTTTTTATAAATTCTGTTTGTTTGATTTTCAGTAAAGTTCAACCTACTGGGTGATTTAGGAGATTTTGAAAACATGAAATTATGTTTACTGCTGAAACTCTGGGCTTGTATGTTGATACTCAGATATTTGAAATCTGGACTGTGTGCTTTTTGGCTCAAATAGTTGTTTGCTGGAGAGTTATGATATATGCAAACAAAACTGTACATAGATTAAGTCCTAGGGAATTACTAAATCTAAATTAATTATCATATTAATCTTCTATTTCAAAAAAACAAGTTTTTTTGTTAAAAGAATATTAAAAGAAAATATTAGTCATCCTCTTTAGTAATCATCATATTGTATACTTATCAGTTTTCACTATTACTTGTTTCTCTGAACATTTAATGTTGTCTGTTTCTGAGAGAAAATAATGAACTGTGATTTATCATCCTTCACATTGCAGGATATGGTTCTGTGACATCACAATAGGGGTTCCATTTAATTTTTAACATATTTTAAAAATGTTATGTACTGTAATCTTGAAATGTACCTTACCGATTTAACATAATGATTTTCTCCAATTTTAATCAATACAAATAAATTCTCTGAAAAATTCTGTTAGGAATTATGGAGTGCAATTTCCACAGACTGAAATTATAGGGTGTATGATCAGAGTTCTGCACGTGAAGGGCTTTCAGAAATAGCCCTCAAGGAAAGGAATTTCAGCACTGAGTTGCACTACTCAGAATAACCCCTTCTAACCAAGAAAAATTGCAATTCTTTTCTTGTAAGGCTTAACAACAGTATTATGTTCCAAGGACTGATCATTCAAGTACAGCCAATTTAAACAGAGAACTTTAAAGTGAAAAGCCTATGAGCCTATGGAAGAATAAGGCCTGTAAAGTGAAGGTGAAACAGTTAAATAGAGAACTCAGTATTTACAGGACCAGCCATAGAATATCTTATTTCCCTTCTGGCGCTGGTCCACTTGAGAATATTAGTGAACAAGCAGTGTTGACATCACATAGCCCTTTTCTTTTATTCTCTTGGAGTGCGCCAGAGAGGCATACATGAGGAGTGAGAGAGTGAGGGGGGAAGACTGAGTCCATGTCAGAAAAAAACAATTACACTATTTTTATCAGTCTCAGCAGAAGAAAGCAAAATAGAAAAAGAATGGCCTGAGAACATTCAAAGGAAAAGTAAAGCTGGACAGAAAGATTGTGCATAAGCTCAAATATCCACCCAAAGAGCTAAGTAAACAAATGACATCATTGGGGCACCCATGATTAACTCTATTTTCCAGTTGCAAAGAAAGGGAATTAAGCAAACACGATTTTATGGGGAATCGGGGAAAATAAATGTCAATTCAGAGAAACCTAAATTAGCCAGTGTCTGGATTATCTTCCCCAAGATATCAGTTGGGAGTCCAATAGTCTTCCCAACACTGTCATCAGGTAGTTCCTTACTGCCCTTATTACTTCACTGTGATTGCCACGGTGTCTCCATTCAAATCCTTGTCATTACTTCTCACCGGTCACCCGTTACAGATTTTCAGGGAAGAATCAGCAGTAAACAAGATCCTTCCCTAAACCCTTGTAGTAACAGGACACAACTGCTGGCCAGTCTCCCTCTTTACTCTCTCATATGCCTTCTGCAACATTCCCACCTCCATTTGCTGCCGAGGCAGACTAGCCAAGGGTACCAATAGGGCACGTCAACAGAGCATATCAAGTGTGAGCAGGAACGCTATTTTACAGCTAAGACTGTGACAGCATATGAGAAAAGTGACCCAGACTGTCACGGAGAAGACCTGTAAACTGAACCTTGCAAAACTAACCAGTTACCACTTTCTTGTAAAACTTGTCAGCCGAGGGGTTTTATCCAGACGGCCTTCCACACAAGCTTTGCCCACCTGCAGTTTTCCAATAGTCTGGGCTTTTCTTTACTCCACAAGAAGTGTGAGTAGTGAGCTCCCCAGTTATAAAATGATTTAACAGTTCTCTAATTATCAGCTTTCTTCCAATCCCATGTGACTACAAAGAATGTAGCACCATCCCAGTACCATTTTTTTAGTGACACTCTGTAGGTGTACAGCAGTAAGAAATCTTCTCTGCTAAAGAAGGCATTTTTCAGCATTTGATATTAATATTCACCATATATTATCTACCACAGTCCTCTACACTCAAGACTTACCTTCTTAAATTCTGTATCACAGTTTGCTCTGTGTGTGCGGGGGTAGGGTGGGGGGCTGTTAATGCAAGTATTATGCATAATTAGAACTGATAAATAAGAATTGTCAATTAGAGGAACCTTAAGCAATTTTTCACTCTATCTGAACAAAATGACTAAACTGCAAGTGACAAGCTTGTAAATTAAAAATCTGAAAATATAAAAACTTTATTACAAGTATGTCATTTGTGAACCAGTTAAGTGGCATATAATTAGATATGCAGTCACTTTATTATGGTTCATTTGTTCCTGGCTCATAAAGACTTTTTATCATGAAAAGCTCCCTGACTGTGACATTTACTGTAGAATAGCCATGAAAGGAAGTGTTGAAACTTTGCCACTAAAGACTTATAAAACTACTTGAGAGAAATTACATAAACAAACTACCCTAGAAGATGCTTGTGGAAGTTACATCTGGAAGTGGTACAAACAATTAATTTCTGAAAACCTGCTTTCTGTCATTGGAAAAGAAGAACTTTCATTCTTTTTGTTTTAGTTCATTACGCAAATCATTTAAATTTTCCTTGGAAATGAAAAAGAACTAGGCTTAGACAGTGCACTAATGACTAATTGTATTGCTCATTACATGGCAAGGTTCTGGTAACAGGGGGGCTTCAAGGGTGGCCCCTGGGAGAAGAAACCAAGAGCTACCCCCATGTTGGACACAACCGGTTCCAGCCAGCTCCAAAATGGACATGCTGCTGGCCAAAACTGAGACCATGAGTGATGCTGGTGGCACCTCTGACATAATGTATTTAAGAAAGGGTAAAAAACAACACCGCAGGGCAGCTGTAAGGGGGAAAAGTGGGGAAAAAAACCTTGCAGAAACTCAGTTCAGCTAAGAAGGAGGGGGGGAGGTGCTCCAGGCACCAGATAAAGCATTCGCCTGCAGCCCAGGCAGAAGAATGTGGTGAAATACTGCTGTCCCCCTGCAGCTCATGGAGGACCACAATGGAGCAGATATACAAACTGCAGCCCATGGAGGACCACATCAGAGCAGGTGGATGTGCCTTAGAGTCACAGAATCATTGAGGTTGAAAAAGACCTTTAAGATCACCAAGTCCAATAGTAAACCTAACACTGCCAAGTCCACCACTAAACCATGTCCCTCTGCACCACATTCACATGTCTTTTAAATACCTCCGCGGATGGTGACTCAACCCCTTCCATGGGCAGCCTGTTTCAATTCTTGATAACCATTTCAGTCAACAAATTTTTCCTAATATACAATCTCTGGTGAAAAATCCTGAACTATTGCTGTGCATTGTCTCACCTGTGTGCTAAAGCTTCAGGGAGAGCTGATGTCCTGTAAAGATAACAGATGACTGGAGAAGTTGAACTGGGGTCAAGGAGGAATGCTGGGCGCCTCAGTAGTAAGTGTAGGGCCTTAGCCAGTGAAGGTAACTAAGCTGCAGCCCATGGAGAGTAAGGAGTCCACACTGGAGCAGGCTCCTGGGAGGACCTGTGGCCCATGGGCGATCACCCATGCTGGAGCAGTCTATTCCTGAAGAACTGTACCCTGTGGAAAGGATCCCATGCTGGAGCAGGGTAAGAGTGTGAGGAGGAAGGAGAGGCAATGGCAAAGTGTTATGAACTAATTGCAAACCCCATTCCCCATCCCACATGCACTGCTTTGACGGTAAAAGGTAGAAGAGTTGATAATTAAGTTGAGCCTAGGAAGGTGTGAGAAAACTGGTTTTAGCTTTGTTTTGTTTCTCACTATCCTATTCTATTTTTAATTGTCAATAAAATAAATTAGTCTTCCCCAAGCCAAGTATTTTTCCCGTGATAGTAATTGGTGAGTGATCTCCCTTTCCTTATCTCAACCCACAAGCTTTTTCATCATATTTTCTCTCCTGTCCTGCTGAGGAGTGAGAGAACAGCTCGGTGGGCACCTGTCAGTCAGCCAAGGTTAGCATGTTACAGCAATGTAAAGTTTAGGCATATTAATATCTAGCTTGAGACTTCGGGATGAACCCACTGACCCCTTCTGATCTTTTTCACTTCCGTATGGTTCAATACACAGAATGAAACTGGCACTGCCTAAAATGAACTGGGTTGTTCTTCAGATTAGCAGCCAGCAGAAACCCAGGCAGAACTGTAGGTGTAGAAAATATGTAGATTCTAGTTTTGGCTGTTCTTTCCAACTTCCTTCCTTTCCTCTTCCTCTGCCCTCTCTGACGCCTTCTTTCACACTTTCCTCTCTGTCTCCCAGCCCATCTCCAGGATAGAGGCACTCCTGTGTCCCATCTCTGTCCCTACCATCTCCCTTCTGCCTCCAGCTGCAGAAGGAGCTCTTGTTCATTCAGGCATAAGAAAAAGGAAAAGAAAGTAGGACAAATGAAAGCTTCGTGAGGGCCAAGTTCAAGATGAGCCCTGCTAAATGAGTCTTCTTGAGTTTCCCTACAGATCTATTTATGATGAACATGATGCAGTGAAATGCTGAAGTTAAGACTCAATAGCCTTGGTGACTATTAAGCAGATATTGTTTATTGCAGCGCCGGGCTCACAGGGGATTGATCCACCTAATGTGCGCGCCGACTGATTTAAATTTACAGTTTAAATATATACTTACTATGATTGCATATTCACTAGTTTTCCAATAAATTATTACCTATTCATTAACTCATTATTACAGGTTATTGCCCACTCCTGCATGCGCACTAGAGCCTCTCGGTGGTCTTCAGAGACATCTGGTGGTCGTTTACTTCCTCCACTCCTCTTCATCATTGTGACTTCTGGGTGAACTGCAGGCTTCTGCTCTACCTCTTTATTCTTGCTGGCACATCAAAAGGGTTATCTTTGACTAGTCTCTGCATTCCTCCATAACCCTGGGCCCCTTGTTTTGAGAGATAAGCTTCTACTTGGTTATATTGACCTAAAGCATTCTTTCTTAAAAAATAGGAGATTAAGTTCTAACATTTAGTACTACAACTGTTGCATCTGCTCTTTGTACAGCCTTAAGGCTCCCAGTCTCTTAGATTAAGCTCCTACTCTAATTTACAGTTCTAATATATTAAGCACCTACTTCAATTAGTTTAAAGCTTTAATATAACAAACCCTACTTCAAACAAATCTAGAAACCCTGCAGAAATCATAGCAGGTTCACCATACTTTGCAGATATACTGAACTAGAAACACAAGGTAATGAAAAGCTGCTGTTAAAAACACTCATATAAACCAGCATAACACACAGTGGTGGTTAGGACGTACACATTTTGGTCAAAAGGTGAGGAAGTTGGGGTCCTCAGCCAATGCGGGGGCTACATGACCATATTTGACAACAGATCAGATTTAGCTAGGGTATAAACAAAGCCCCTCCAGAGAGCCATTTTGAGTTGGTCCTCCGTAGAGCAGCAGGCCTGCAGTCAGGGACTCTCCCCTTGGGTTGGGGTTCTGCCCAAGGAAACTCCTTGGTCCTCCGTTATTACGTGAGTGATTTCACATTTTGGGTCATAGGCCATAACCTTAAGAATTCTTAAATCAGTTGTGTAGTAGTAATTCTCAAATGACATTATGAACCTATGGATCATTAATGTTCATCAGAGTCTCAAAGTAGTTTTGCTTAGAGCAAAACTTAGTTTGATTTTGTTATCATCTTGTAAAAATGAATGCCATTTTTAGTTTGTTAGTTGGTCTGGCTTGGTTTTGTTAGGTTCTGCGACATTGCCTTATCCCTCTTTGCAGTCTTCTTGCAGGGACCACACTATGATCCAGCCAAGCTCTTTTTCCAGCATTGGCCGCTGACGCTGTGTTGAACAATCGTAAATTACTGCAGTCCTTGGCATGCTGTAAGTTAAACCAGTTTCCAGAATTGCAGAGATTCCCCGTTGAATAGAACATAAGGTTGGGCTTGGTTGTCTTCGATTACCTTGGTCGCCTGTTCCAACTCCTCTGTGCTTATGGATGTGTAATGAACCATACTTAAGTCATTATTCTCTTACAGTAAATCCATAATACACGGTCCACACTCCACATGAGTGTATGCGTATTTCATAACAGTCCTGATGAACATTAATAGCTATAATTCACCATTTAGTAGAGAAAACAGCTGCAAAGCACTAAGTAGTGACTTGATGTAAGTTGTCAATAACATCTGCAATGCCACCAATCTGAGCAGTTAAATTGGTAATGCTTCCCTCACAGTCTTGCCATACCTGCAATTAGGTGACAAAGGCTCTCAGAGGCATAAAATGAAAGCAAAGCACACTGTAATATAAGACATATGTGACATTGAAAACAGTGAAGAATTGTGTCAGCTACTGACAGAACTAAATTCATTCAGAAACATCATGCTTCTTTTAATCTTCTCAAAAATGTAGTTGCCATGCTAATGGGCATGTGAGTCATGCTATGAACTGAAGGGAATGATGGGGGGGAAAAGTGACATGTGTTCTGATTCCTGCCAGTGAAAAAAATAAGAACTTTAAGTTATCAAAATTCTTATGATGACTCTCATTGCAACTTCAGCCTTTTATGATCAAAATCATTAGGGCTGTTCTTCCATAAATCACACATATGAAAAAAGGCAAACCCTTCCACTTAATTTCACTACACACATGTGTCGCATCCCACTCCCAGTAAAGAGGGAGGCTGACTTCAGATTCATAAATTCTCAACGGTGCGGACTAAGGTGAGATAAATCTCAAGGTCCATATAGAAACATTTATTAGCTTCCCAAAATGGTTAGTATAGGTCTTAACAAGTCCACAATAATTGGTTAGGTATATAACAAATTATGGCAAGTGGTGAGGTATAACAACAGGTATAGGACAACTGATGGCAAGCGGTGCTTAAGGTCATTACTTAACAACTCTAACCGTTAACAATTCTAAGAGAAAAGAGAAACTGAGGGATAGAGAAAGGAAAAGATGGAGAAAAAGACAGAGATAAAGAGATCACCGGTCCTGTTTCCATCATCTTTTTCAGGGAATCTTCCCAGGCATAATCATCTTCTTCCTTGGGAATAATCTTCCCAGCCACTGTCTTCTTCCATTGTTTTTTTCTTTGTTCCCCCTAGGGGCACTTATTTTCCCCTTTTATGTTTGCTGAATTAGTACGGTCCACCCCCCTTGCTGAGGACAGCCTCGTCTCAGGTTTCTCCCTTCTCCCAGGTGACGTGTAGCATGATTTGGGTGGAGAGACGAGTGCCATAGTCATAGACATTTATCATGATCTCTATAATCTTCATTAGCATATGCAGGGGTGTGTGTTTTCATATCCATTTCATGGATAATGAAGCAAAGTTCACTCATCGGACACAATGGCCTTGAGAACTGAGAACGAGCAAGCTCACCACACGAGTGGCAGAACTATCCTGTCTTCACAAGACAGTTCTCCAACACTTCCAGGCGCCAGAAGTGTTAGCCTTACCAGTTCTTTGAAGGCCAGGCCTGCATTATTTATTTCCTTGCGAGTGTTTGAGGCATTCCATTTGAGGCTTGGCGGGCCTTCTGCCCCTCGTCAGGGAATTTACATTTCGTCCCTTATAACATGTCTCCTGATGTCTCTACATTTTCCTTCCATTATTTCAAGCTGTCAGTTGCATCTTTTCTACCTTAGCTGTTGTGATTTGCCATTTCATAGATAATATGCTTTCAGCTTTCTCCAGTAGTTTTTTGGGTTTTTTTCTTTCAGTTTCTTTTTTAATAATCATGTGCTTTGGAACAGTGGAATAGCTCGCATGTGTCTGTTTAAAGTACACTGCAGCATTATCTTCTATGGTTCTATGATGTTTTGCTTCCCTACATCCTTTATATATCTGCAATGTTCTATTGCTATTTACAATTTATTTCAAATTAGTAACAGTCGTTATATTAAAGTATATGTTTGGTTCCTTTTGTGTGTCCAGGATGAAAAGTAAAATTGGATCGAAATTTGATCCTGAATTCCTCGTTGCCTTGAATCTGAATCATTGTTGTTTGGGGTTTTTTATATTCTTTGGCTACTTTTTAGTCTCACTGATAGCTTTAGTTAATTTGCAAAGTGAGATATTAAATATGGTATATTAACAGTACCATCAACGTCTTAGAGTGCTGAAAATAAATGGAGGTGGTTTTTTTTTT
>VXBH01002025.1:84322-112451 GCA_013400035.1 Rynchops niger | reverse complement strand
TTTTTTTTTTTTTATTTAGGTGCATGATAACATTTAAAAAAAGTGAAAAAGTGAAGTGGGGAGCTGAGAGTTCAGAACTGGGAACTGATGTGATTGATTCACAGCCCAGAACCCTTTCTCTAGGACTTGAATTATTCCTTTTAGAAATGCAGAACAAGTTGCTTTCTCCTTTCCTTTTAGTATTGTGCTGGTGGTTTGCTGTATGCTAATATATAAGAACTCAGACAAATCACTTCAAAAGTGTGAGATTTAGAATCAGTTCACTCAGCTTTTTGGGTTTTGAACTGACTTCTTCCACCTCCCAGAAGAGATCCTATTCAACAATCTATGGATACATATGCCTCTCTTGTTCTGCAAGGAAAGAGAGGAAGAGTTAGGTTAAGGTCAATGATTACAGCAAATCTTACGTTCCGCCCCTGGTACCCTGTGTGCATTTTATTCAGATGGCTTCATGTAGAATACAGAAGAGAGACTCGGTCATACTGAAGAGCAGAAAAAGTATTAAAAAAAAAGAAGAAAAATTCAACAGAAAGCCTCACAGTTATGATGACTGTCCTAACCAGACACAACTTATGAGACTGCCTACTTCTGAGAGCAAAAGCTCTAACCTCTTTTATCCTCCAGTTGGGAGTCCAGATGAAGAGGATTGTAACCACTGTGTTCTGCTAAACCCTCTTCTGTAAATTGGTGTTATGGATCCTTATCAAGACGAGAGAAGAAAATGAAGGGTGCCACAGTCCTTCCAGCCAGAGGTATTTCTGGGTTTGTACCTATGTGATTTGCAGGCACATAAGAGCTGACCGTGCAGACTTAGCATGTGCAGACAGCTGAGAATTTACATAAGGAACTGGGAGGAAGGAGTCCTACAGCTTGAGGTGTGAAATCTGTTTCCACTGAAATCCCCAGCAATTTGTCATAGACCTTAACCGAACTTGTTCTTGTGCAGGAACCTCTGGAGCCAAAACAGTCATGGTAAACATTTTCTAAGAAAAAATAAAAAAAAGTTCTGAACTTCAGTAAGGTTCCTTTTTTTTCTTTTTTTTTCTTTTTTTTTTTTTTTTTTTTTTAATTGAACTGCCATCAACAAAGAAAATTTGTTTTTCCCATGACTAAAGATTAGCACAAAGATACTTTTTTCTGTCCTCTGGAACCTTCAAGAATCAGATAAGCTTAAGTCGTCTAACTGCTTAACTCTATTTCCTCTAAGTTTTTTTGTCCTCTGTTGTGAAACTTGCTGTACAAACACTTTCCCATAAGGTGCAACTGATGTATCAAAAAAAAAAAAAATTTTTTTTTGATTTGCTGCAGTCCCTCAGGGTTCTGGGGGATAACCACATTGTGTCTCTAACAGCAATGAAGCTCACACTGGTTGTTGGGTGTACAGCACTGATTCATAGATACGTAAATGCTGGGGGACCTTGCATCCTCACTGCAATTGGAGCACTCCAGGTGATACCCTGTTGTGCAACTTCAGGGTAGCTGCCAGACAAATTCTCATGAATAAGAGCCTGTCTTCCACACTAAAATCCACTTAAAGACCACTACTCAGGCAGAAGAGTAGTATTTAATCCATGTTTTCTCATCTCCTTATGTACATACAATGGAAAACAGTCCAACACTGGGGTAATTAGGAAAAACAAGTATTCTGTGCTTTACTCTTGTAACCTGTGACAAGGCCAAAACAATCTTCCCAAGTATATACACCCCCTGATATTCTTCACGCAAAAGGTCTTTCCAGAGTCTCTCCATGTATATATAGGAGCATCCAAAGCCTGTGTAACCCACCTTCCAAAGAAAGTCATTGCAGAGACCAGCTCAGTCAATAACGCTGCGATACAATCTTAGCACATATGCATTGGTACATTGTTTTATCCAAATTATTTTTGTTACCCTGTTATGTCTCTTTTATTTGTGCATCTACACCTATCTACACCTTCTGTTTTATGAAGAAAATACATGGGTAATTCCTATGGTAAACATTGTACGTGTCTTCCACCTGTTCCTCTCTTTCAAACATCTTTACTTTTTATTCAAGACAAGGTATATTATTCAACCTACGGTTGTGTCAGAGTGGCATAATGAGACAGTATATGCACTTCTTATTTGAATTATTACAAACCAACCAACCAATCAACCCGGGCTATATTCAGCTCTCAGTTATATTTTTTAAGCCACACTCAAGTAATGAGGAAGCAGATAAAAAAAGATGTTGCGTTATATGTATTTTTCTTGCACTGTCCCCATGAGTGGTGGCAGGAAGATATTTTATATAAGCAAAGATAATATTTGATTGCTTGGTGTAGGTGTTTTAATGTCTAAAAAGATTACTTTGTATTTAAATAAAATATCCATAGCAATGCCATATAGCTGTTTAGAGTAATTTTGATTCATTTTGTTTCCTTTGAGAGTGTAGTTATATCGTCTAGTCACAGTAGACATAAAGAAACTCTACAGACACCATTAGCTTTGAAGTTATGACTCTTACTGTCTATCATTCAAACATAAAAAGCTATATTAGAAAAACAGACCACAAGTCACATTTCTTGTATCTCAGAATGAAGTATAAGCTTCTCACCCTTTTAAGCTTACATAAAATGCTTTGCACTTCAGATGACAATCCCTACTGACTTCTTCTTTCACCAAGTATCAATTAGTCTTCAATCAATTACTAATAAAGATATACAGCTTCCAGCTTCCTAGGCAAAAGTCTAATATCAGATTTTGGAAAAAAAAAAAAAAAAAATAATTATTGGAGTTATTAGAAGGAGTGGAATGTAACAGTTATAACTGCCTGCACACATTATTTTTATGATGACAATTTTCCCTTGTATAGATAATAATTAAAGACCCACAAATCCATAAACTGTGCTAAACATATTGATCAACACAGTTGATTTTTTGCTTGCTTCACAGACTGTAACATAATACAGCATATGGAAATGAATATTGACATTGTCCTGGTTTGAGGTAAAACAGAACCAATTTTCTGGTTTGTAATTTTACTTTTTAGCTGGGCCTCATCTAACTGACTAAACTCTGAAATTTACAACGTATTGTTCAAAAACTGTTCACTCTCAGAGTGATGTGACCTGATTATACCAAGGAATGGCATGCACAGAGGCTCTTGCTTATACTTATCGCTATAACAACCAAGGTCAGGTAACTTCGCTGTTTGCCCCGTTAGAGGGTTGGAAGCGGAAGAGCGTAGAGGGGTCCCACCTGTAGGGAGGAGCGGACAAGACAGGTGATCCAAAACTGACCAACAGGGTATTCCATCCCATCTGCATCACGCTCAGTATAAAAGCTGAGGGATCAAAAGGTCAAATCTCTTTCTTCAGTGGCTGACGTCCAAGGAGGAATCTGTCTGTTCCTCTGCCTTTGATCCCAATCTAAGCACTCCTGACTCCAGATCTGGAATTCAGCCCCTGTCTGTCACTGACTCCAGTNTGGTCTTGAACTAGCAATTATTCTTGCATCCTTACTGAAACTTATAGGTTACTGATAACAACCCAGAAAGATTTTTTCCTTCTTTAATAAATATTAATTATTAATAATGAATAAAATTAATAAATAATAAGTGCTATTAAAGACAACAAACAAAGACTGTTTTGGTTATTTCATGGATAATGTAGTCTTTTGGATGACTTTTGAGTGACATATTTTATAATCTTTTGAGTAAAATATACTGGAAAAAACATTAAAAGTCCTAGGAAAGATCCCTTTAATGCAAATTATTTTGCAGTTTTATTTTGAAAAATAATTGTGCTCATATATAGAAAAATATCTTTGCTACACTATAAACTTATTCTAAAAGTCTAGGTCAATCACTACAGAAAATATATAGTGGCTCCAGAGAACAAGTTAACCTGCTGTTAAGGACAAAAATCACCTACATAAACACAGGCAGCTCATGATATTTTCAGTTCTTTGTGGTATCCAGTTGCCAATTCCAGAAGAGCATACATCCCCTATATGTTCTTTATCATCTGACAGCCACCTAAAATAGCTCATATTCCTTTACAGAATCACAAATTTGTTGAGGTTGGAAGGGACCTCCAGAGCTCATCTGGTCCAACCCGCTTGCTTTAGCAGGGCTACCTAGAGCCCATTGCTCAGGACCATGTCCAGCTGGCTTTTGAATATCTCCAAGGATGGCAACTTCACCACCTCTCAAGGAAACCTGTGCCAGCACTCAGTTACTCTCATAGTAAATAAGTGTTTCCTTGTGTTCAAACAGAACTTCCTGTGTTTGCCTCTGGTCCTGTCACTGGGCACCACTGAACAGAGCCTGGCTCTGTCTTCTTTGCACCCTCCCATCAAGTCTTTGTACACATTGATGAGATCCTGCTGAGCCTTTTCTCCAAGCTGAGCAGTCCCAGCTCTCTCAGCCTTTCCTCAAAGAAGAGATGCTTCGGTCCCTTAATCCATTTATTGACCCTTTGGTAGAGTCCCTCCAGTAGCTCCATATGTCTCTTGCACTGGGGAGCCCAGAACTGGACATAGTATTCCAGGTACTCAATACTGGCCTCACCAGTGCTGAGTAGAAGGGAAGAATCATCTCCCTCCTTCTGCTGGCAACACGTGTCCTAATGCAGCCCAGGATACTGTTGGCCTTCGTTGCTGCCTCACATTCAACTTGGTGTCCACAAGACCCCCCAGATCCTTTTCTGAAAAGCTGCTTTCCAGCTGGTTGTCCCCTAGTCTGTTTTGGTGTTTGGAGTTGTCCTTTCCCAGGTGCACAAAACTGCACTTCTTTGTTGAACTCCATGAGGTTCCTGTCAGCCCCTTTCTCCAGCTTTTTGAGGTCCTTCTGGATGGCTGTACAACCCTCTGGCATATTAGCCTCTCCTCCCAGTTTGGCGTCATCTGCAAACTTGCTGAGGGTACAACTCTGCCCCATCATTCAGATCATTAGTGAACAGTATTGGACCCAGTATGAACCCCTGGGGTACAGTACTAGTTCAGCTACCAACAAGACTTCATGCCATTGATCACCACCCTCTGGGCCCTGACATTAAGCCAGTTTTTGGTCCTGAAAAGTCCTCTACTTACGGGAGGCAGTGTTGAAAGCCTTGCTGAAGTCCAGGTAGATAATATCCACTACTCTCCCCTCATCTACCAAGACAGACATTTCATTGTAGATTACCTGGCTGCTCAAGCATGGCTTCCCCTTTTTTAATCCATGCTAACTATCCCTTACCACCTTCATGTTCTTCATTTGCCTGGAAATGGTTTCCAAGACTAGTTGTTCCATCATCTTCACCAGAGGGAATCTGAACAGGAACTTCTAAGATATGAGTACTAGCTAAAGAACAAAAAATTTGTAACACTTGCACTAGCTTGCATTTCTGAGAAAAAATTCCACTGACTTAATTGGACCTACAGTAATTTTTACCAGTTGAAAGGGGTTTCAATTCTGAGGTTACTGCTGAGTCGACCCATTAGTCCTCATTCTGCCTCAATTGCTCATCTATCAAAATAGATTAATGTTTCACATTCTCACAAAGATAAACATATTTTCAGATGTTCTGATAACAGAGCCTCTAACTATCAGATTCTCATAAAAGTAGAGTGAAGGATAGTATCAAATACCATAAAAACCAAACTAAAATAAGTTACTGAAATTCGAATCTTACTAGACTGTTGATTTTGTTGGTATACACAGAAATGCATACCTAGACATTCATGGTCCTACATTATAAATCTTGTTTCACAAAGTATTCTAGAACTTTCTCATTAAAAACTCCTTAAAATTTCAATGAAACATTTATATACTTTTAAATTTACAGGATTTAACTTGAATTATTTTTTTTTTCCTCCTTGTACTTTTTAGTAATATTTAAGAAGATATTTTGGCTATACAAAAATGAATGATAGTAAAAAACCTCATATTGCAGGATCACATCATGATGCTAAGCGAAACACAAAGGAAACATTTTACAATAACTCTTTTATAAAAATTATATATATACTTTCACAGATTTTTGGAAATTTATACGATTTTTTTCACTTTGGAATGTTTCTCAGCTCAAACTGAAGTGATGCACAAAGTAAAGATATTATTTTTTCCTTAGTTGTACAAAGATTTATGATAATGTCGCACATTTCGGAAGTTTGTGAATACTTTTCTTACCACTACAGCATTACTACACTAGAAATTAATGAATTTGCCTCCTACACAGAGTCCATTTAAGCACTGACTAGATTCTACTAAATATATTACAAGAAAAAAGCAAGATCTGTATAGGGCACCTTTCTTTTCATCTTAAGGCTGTTAGAATTCAAGAATCAGATACTGTTTATTTTAAACATCCTTTGAGACCTCAATGTCCACGATCGAGGGAACTCCAAGTATTTCTTCCAAGTACTTATCCTAAAACCATCATTTGTTTCTAATTAATGATGTATAGTCAAAGAACTGTGAAATAAATCCTTCCTGGTGCAATTTGCAAGTTCAGAAAATATTCAGATCTCAAGGAAGTTGCATTACCTTGATCTAGCTTCAGCTTCTGATAAAGAACTACCTCTCAGATGATTGCATTTCTGGTCTACAGTATTTCTTCATGTAGATGTCAGTTTAATCTGTAAAACGCTATACAGAGAGAAAAAAAAAAAAAAAACCAAACAGGCATCTTTTGCTAGAAAAGGGCACTTCAGCATTTAAGAAAGAATTTCACAAGTTAGATGGGTCACTTAGGGGTGCATTCCAGCTTGCCCTCATCTATCATTCTGGCTTTCTTAGTAGGAAAAAAATCAATCTTAAATCATGCCTATCTAGTAGAGATTGCAGATTTCAAGGGAATGAAAGAAGCAGATGAACATCATTCAGCAAATAGCTCCACTGGAGGTCAATAGAAAAGCTATCGCATTAGGAGTTGGGGCCAGATGGGTCCACAGACATTAACTGCAGCATCAGCAAATAGAATTTTAGAACTAGCTTCTATCAGGTCATTATTATTTGATTTCATGTCAATTCAGCTATACTATAATCCCATGTTTTGGAAAAACAAGCTATTTCTTCTTTCTCCAGCAATTTACAATAAATTGTTCTTAAATATACACCACTGAGTATTTTTTCAGTCTTCTCTATTTATTAACTCTATTTGAATCCAGGTATTCTGGACATTTGCAGCAGATGATATTTTGGGACTAAATTTGTTTCATACTTTTAAAATCACTGCAGTGGAAAAATATTGTAAATATATTTGTAATAATTTCACAAACACTACAGGCATTTAATCTCTTCCATGGTTTTGTGCTGTATTTGCCAGTAAAGCTGATACTGCAATTTAACCTCCTGAAGTGTACATTTCTAATGCTTAGTGATCTATAGTAGTGAAACTATCAGACCAGGAGGAATAAGACAACCTGTCTCATGCAGCTCACCAATATATGTGCAACCACTAATGATATTCCTATCCTGGCCACCTTCTTAGAAGCTGGTGGAAACATTAGGTGGTTCTTATTGTATTCATAATCACTCCCTGGAGTGAGCAAGAGAAATTAATGATAGTGTCATTATTAAGGAGGTGAAATCAACCTTCAAGTTTTAGAAAAACTTCTATGCTTTCACAGGAAAAAGTTAGTAAAAAAATTCTGCAGCTGATATTGTGAGTGCTATGATGCTTATCAATAAATCAAATCTTTGTGAAAAGTCACAGAATCACAGACTCTTCATGGTTGGAAAGGACCTTTAAGATCATCGAGTCCAACAAAACGAGCATGCCCTGAAGTGCTACATCTAGATGTTTCTTAAACACCACTAGATGTTTCTTAAACACCACTAGGGTGGGCAGGCTGTTCCAGTGCCTGACCNGAGAGAAATCTCTTCTGCCTCAGGAAGCTGTGGAGGTGGTAGGCTGCGTAATTTCAGCCCCTCCTTTCATGAGGCTCAAAGGGGAGCTGTAGTTGGAAGTAGCAGCCTACACTAGCCTGGCCATACTGTGAGGAGAAAAGAGCTGTTTGATCATATACTCTCTTCTCTGCACCCTTATCAGTCACCCTACTTCATGACCTGTTGGTCTTAAGAGTACTTAAAAGAAGTTTTATCAGTCTGATAATATATAAGCCCAGTAAAAGAGTTTCAACCATGCAGTCAAGAGAATAAAACTTTAAGTTGTGTCAAAAATTACTTTCTGAGCTCGAGATAATTACACGAATTGAAAGATTTCTTACTTCTTTGTTTCGCTAACAGGAGAAAAAAAAACTGCATTCCTGTTTCTCTTATGCAAGTTTTCTACTCTTTACACAAGTTTTAGTGTATATTTCTCATCAGAGGAAAAACAACTCAGAGGCCTTACTAAACTAAGTTAAGTCATAGATGAAAGCTGACCTTTACTAACTTATTTATTTTTATAGAGGTTTTATCAGAATCACATTTCTCCAAACGTGCAGCCCCATTGGATTAGCTCAGCTAGTCTGGTTCATTAAGCAAGAAAACGTTACTTTTTTCAGTAGAATTTCAGATGATCATAACTTTAGGTTAACCAAGGTATGTAGGTTTGGAGTGTATTTATCATAGTCGTCTTTAATAAGCAATGAAAAAAGATTAACATCTCCAGAAATCAGTTCCATCTCTAGTCACAACAATTGACCTCAAGATGTGTCTTTCTTTACCAGTTGTAGAGGAGAAAATAACTCTTAAAAGTTCTCTTTTCTTCCTTTAGTTTCTTTGTCTGAGTGTGTGACATTAGGTGGGAAAAAACCCAGCCTGTCAATATTAATATGTAATATAGTATTTTGTAACTATTAAGTTAGAGATTGTTAGGTTTTTATCATGGATTCTTACATTCAGTTACTCCCTCTTAATTAAATAACTTAAATACAATTGTTAATGACCTTTTATTCAGTATTTATTAGTTAGTCATTGCGGAAATTATTTCTGAAAGGAGAACAGACCAAGAGAATGATTTTCTGTAGAAATCATCTGGTTTAAAGGCAACAAATACACAATTTTAATGCAGTTCCGTGTTCTGATGCATTAGCAGAGTTGACTGGATATTAAAAAATATATCATTGAATATGTTTGAGTAAAAGTAGACCAATTTTACTTTATTGGAAGGAGTATTTGAAACCCTCCATTTTGTAAATTGTAAATTAATTAATCATGGTATTTATGTGAGGAACCTGCTGTTAGTTGGTCAGCAGCTGAAGAATTTTGCTTTTAAATAAAGGATCTAAATGCATGGCTAACTAGTCAGGCATACAATTATCCAATTAAAATACACAGTCTGTTAATAAGTCAATGGTAAACATAATTTCTTAAATTGTGGTGTACAAACACTATTGAATAATAAAAACATAAACATAAACAGAAATTGATCAGCATTAGAAAAACATCCTGAATCTCCTAATCTATACAATTTGCAATGGTATTTCATCAGATATACTGATTGGGGTTATGACATAGAGTGCCTATGTGACTCTAGCCATGAAACTCATTGGGTAATGTATTTTCTGTTTTTAGCATGATCTGCATGTCACATTCTCCTTGTTTCTCCCCCACATCCCAGATAACTGAAACATTGATTACTACATTAAGCAGCTTTTTTTTTTTTTTTTTTTAATAAATATATGTTCCTGCTAAAAGAGAAATTGAACAATGATTGTTTTAAGTACTTAACTGTATACAAGTGCATTTCCAAATCAATTAAAACGTCTTCAGTGTGATTCGGTAAGCAACTATTCTGTCATTTAAACATTCATCTACCAGTACAACTCGATTAGTTTGTTACAAAAGACCATTTAAGTGTCCNCTCCTCTTCTTCAAGCTAAACATGCCCAGCTCCCTCTGCCTCTCCTCATATGACCTGGTCTCCAGATCCCTCACCAGCCTGGTAGCTCCCCTCTGGACACGCTCCAGCACTTCAATGTCCCTCTTGTACAGCGGGGCCCAGAACTGAACACAGTACTCAAGGTGAGGCCTCACCAGTGCCGAGTACAGAGGCACCATCACTTCCCTGCTCCTGCTGGCCACGCTATTCCTGATACAAGCCAGAATGCTGTTGGTCTTCTTGGCCACCTGGGCACACTGCTGGCTCCTGTTAAGCTGGCCGTCCACCAGCACCCCCAGGTCCTTTTCTGCTGGGCAGCTTTCCAGCCACTCTTCCCCAAGCCTGTAGCGTTGCTTGGGGTTGTTGTGACCGAAACGCAGGACCCGGCACTTGGCCTTATTAAACCTCCTACAATTGGCCTTGGCCCATCGATCCAGCCTGTCCAGGTCCCTCTGTAGAGCCTTCCTACCCTCAGGCAGATCAACCCTCCCACCTAGTTCAGTGTCATCTGCAAACTTACTGAGGGTGCACTCAATCCCCTCATCCAGACCATTCATAAAGATATTAAACAAAACCGGCCCCAAAACTGAGCCCTGAGGGACACCACTGGTGACCGGCTGCCAAGAGGATTTCACCCAATTTCAGTCCATTTGGACAAACAGAACTATGTATTCAAAAAGAGATGATATTCCACAAGCTTTGATCAAGGACATAGAATGAACTTATAGTAATCTATTTTAGAATAAATGGATACAATAATGTCAGTTGTTTGGCAATCTATCAGGAAATTATTAAAACTAGATTATATTTTTTTGCAAATTATTATGTGATAATTCAATCCATTTCTTTCCCAGTTCTTTGATGCGCTCTTTATAAAGTTGTCTTTATCTCTTTATTACTTTTCAAACTAAGCTTCCAAGGAACCATATTTAACAATGAAGCCAAGCAACTTCTTACACTCCCCTTTCTCAATTAGAGTATGTTTTCTCTATTTTTGTGGAGTCTACAGTGAGTTTTTCCACGAGGAAACTCCTTGTGCTGTACCAAGAGAAAATTCCTTGTTAGCTTTGAGGGGAACAAACATAATTGAAGCAGAATAGAAGAATTTCAAGAAATAAATCATTAGCTCATTTGGCTCACCATGGGTAGCTGTATTCTCTGATCTCTAGAAGACTCTAAAGCATTATGAAGTTTTGTATAAATCACGTGACTTTTTTTTCCCTACTACTTCCTTTGCAAGAGTGCAAGTACATTTTTGTTAAGATTTTGTAGAGTTTATCCTTGTTTTAACTTTTCTTCATTTCCTAAATTCAAGGTTTGTAAATGGTACTTATTTAGCTTATGGTGCTAGATTGGACCCTGCACACTGCACTTTGCAATGGAGGGAATCCTGAAATGAAATAAAATTTTGCAACATGTCCCAGCTTTTTTATATTTACCTGGTTTATACCAGTGAATCTGGGTACATTTGGATGCTGGAACCTTTTGGATTCAGATATGACCTGAGTCAAATTCTTCAAAGGCCATCACTACCTTTGAGTTTCCAGTTTTGCATATGAAAAATCTCTGGCGAAAATACAGAAAAACCAGAATAATTATGTATCTAGATAAAGCATCAAGTCTTTTTGACTGACTGCAGAATTTTGCAATGGTTATGTTCCCCAGCTTTGAATCAAGTTCTTTATTTTTCCTGTGCAATTAGCATATTAATATAGAATAGTTAAACACATTAGGTCATTTAAATGATCTGTATTGGCTAAATAATACAGGAATTCTGTAGCTATTGCAAAATTAGCATTTATCAATTCTGGGTATAAGTATTTAAGACTGAAGTGAAAATGTTCTTTGGTATGGAAAGGCATCCACATACCCCTAACTCTGACCTGAAACAACACTTTAAAAGAATCCAATTATCATGACTTAATGTTGTCAATAAAAATGTTATCAGGGAATGTGATAATAACTGACTCCTAAATATACTGAAGGCTGTTGGTTTTTTTCTCTTTTTCATCCCCTGTCCGTTATTTAGGGAAANTTCTGTCATTTAAACATTCATCTACCAGGACAACTAGATTAGTTTGTTACAAAAGACCATTTAAGTGTCCTGCTTTTCTAAGGCATTAGCCTATGAATGGGACATCTTGAGGCGCTCTCTGCCTGCGGAGGCTCCTTCTCAGCTGGAAGTTTGGGCCGCTTCAGAGCACTCCCTGCACCCATTACTATGCCCAGGCTTCGTGGCTGTCAAAGGAAAAGTGTCTCGTGTTGGGAAAAAAACGCACAGGGGTAACAAACCTTCAAAACAACATGGGGAAAAAAAGTACCAAAGAAAAATTATGTTAACGATTACAAAAAGTAGCAGAGTACTGTAATCCTTTCAGGAATACATACATTTTTATGGGGAATTTGGAATAAAAAAAGTTATTCAGATAAAGACAGAAGAAGGAAAGGCTGAGTATGTAATTTCAATGGCCATGTAATGACCCATACTTTACCCTAAAAATGATCACTAAGGAGAGTATTAAATAGTGCATTCTTTTTAAGCACTATAATGTTTTAGAAATCATTTGACAGTGTCAGATGTGGAACATCATTAAATACTACATTAAGCCAGCAGAATAATCACTAATATTGTGAGGGCTTTATCTGAAGATAGAGGTTGTACAGTCAAAGTAAATTTACACTTAATGACGCTATGTTTTTAGAGGAGTTTGGTACACAAGTTATGGTGATAATTGAAATATTTCACTGCTAAAAAGCCCTATTTTCTTTTGTGTGAAACATTTCCCTGTAAATAATTTTTTGACAATAAAAGTCATGCTCTAAAATTTGCTATTTGTACATATCTAAACTTACATAACATATATGTCTTCCTTACATAAACTTAATGAAATGAAAATGTAGATACTTCAATATCTAAAACCTGTCATGTAACCAGAATGGGGAACTAAAAATGGCAAATACATGAGCAAATACAGAGCTAAAGTTATAATCTTACCAATGATTAATTATCAGATTTTTCAAGGGGAAACGTTTTTTAAGAGTGAGCTTGTAAATCTAAAATTACCTTTAAACAACAAGTAATTCTCCCAATTTAGGTAACATCTTTATTCCATTGATGTCAATGAGAAAATGCAATCACCCTTAACTTCTAAAATGCAGCAGTCCAATTCTACTAAATGCAGCTGTCTTTTATAAGATTTATATGGGAAAGTAGTGATAAAGAAACTTTGTTTCACCTCTGGTGTCTCTTTATTTTTTTTATTTTTTCCCCCCCCATAATTTAAAAGTGGCTTTGTTTATAAAGCAAATATTCACTACATAGTAGCGAGTTAAATGGAGCACTGAGCATATTGCAGTTTGGCAATGAAAAAAAAATATGGCAACTGCCAGCTATGTACGTTCTTCTAACTAACAGATGCAGTTATTATGTCTAGTGCTGTTGGCATCTGCATAGTACCTATATGTGAAGTTAAACACAGAGCTGAAGAAGGTATAGTATCTTTGCAGCTGTGGCATGCTCAGAGAAGAAACAAAAAAGTGAATATAAGGCAAACAATGGCTAAGAAAGGCTTGGGAAAGAAGTACAGCACTGATCATTTATCAAACTGTTTCTACTACAGAGAAGTGGATACTAAGTTCCAGTTTCCTGCCAAATTCTAATCCCGGAATAAAATGTTCAATTTCATTCTCTTAAAACTGAAACATAGATAAAAAGGTTATTTAATGACCACAAGTGCAGTAAGAGCTAAAGTGAACCAAATTGAAATCGAGAGCGTTTGGTCCCACACTTCTGACAGACAACTTCTACAACTAGGAACTTAAAAAGCCAATTAATTAATGCACTGTTTCAAACTCTCCTATGCTTTGAAATGACATGCCAAGGTTTCAATTTTGACGGGAATGCTCTTCCAGTTGTAAAATCACTCAGATTTTTCTCCCCAGTCAGAACGCCACTGGCATTCACCAAGCAGGGAGCAGAAAATCAAATTTTTTGTTCAAGTTCACTCAGTTTGACTGTTTAAATGGAGACCAATGACCTTGAGATTCAAGCCTGTATGCAAGAACCTCCTATCATTCAGAGCTCAGAAGTGATCTCGTCTCTCTGCAGTAATTTTTCAACAAGCATGCTTCAGCTTAAATGCTTATGCCTTCCAGCCAGCCTTGGGCAGAGACCTATCATGAAGATTTTACAGGAAGCAAAACAAAGAAACCTGAATGCTACAGTACATAAATGTGTTTACTATCATTTTTCTTTAGCTATTGTGTAATAATTCCACCGGGACGACAACGTTTTCATTTTGTCCATGATAGAGAAGCAATGAAAACCAAATACTGGCCCGATCACTTTCTCTGTGCAACCTATAATACTTGGACAGATTTCTCAGGTCATCATGTTTGGGCGATTTATAGATGTGGCTGCTTTCAGAGATACTGAATTAGTTTTCAGAGAAACGATTCTACTTCAGAACTGGATTTTGTTACTGTTCATGCATATAGAAGCTTATTCCTGGTACCACTTAAGTCGGCAATAATCATGAATTTCTTTATTTCATCCTTTTCTGCCACAAACCCATCCCATGAAGGGGAGTTCTACAGAGAGTGTTCTGGGGCAAAGGAATGCTCAGAATCATTGACTACACATCACAGCAGGGAGTGCAGCTTCGAAAGGATTCACCTGATTTCACTGAAGCAGACGACATGGTCCTCTGCAGAGTTTAATTATACTTGTATAAATGCAAGGCAATACGTGAAAATGGAATTCAATTCTTATATGTGATCATTTCTACAATTACTATATGTATTGCTCAAAACTGCCTGTGGACATCCTCATTCTGAACACAGTTAAAACAAGTTTTGGGATCTGAACCATTTTATCATTGTAATAAAAGCCAAGGAAAAAAAAAAAAAAAAAGAACACCACACAAAAATCCCATCAATCCCTCCCCCACCTCCCAGCTTCAGTAGAAGCTAAATAAATCCCCTTTTTGTTTCCAACTCAACAAGGTTTTCCTTCTAAATCTTGTCCAAGGACTTATATGAATAGGTCCATGTACTAAAGGCTAACCATTAATGATATTTGAAGAATAATTATTGATCTTGGAGTTGAATTGTTCTTAAAGGAACTGATCACTAAAGCAAGCACTGAGGTAATACAAAAATATACAGAGGGTCAGATACTGCATTCATATTTAATTTGAATAGTGATGTCTTAGTAACAATGCTTATTTTAAGCTGCAGCAAGTCCCTGGTTTTAACCCCAAACACTGCAGATGTGTTATATGCAATACATGCCATTTTGCACTTAATTTTCTAGCACTGACTTTAATTTGATGTCTGAAGTTTGTTCTGTTGCTTGGATTGCTGTGAAGAAGTTATAACTTTACCAAAGACCAAAGTCACACCTCAGAAAAAAAAAAAAANAAAAAAAAAAAAAGAGAGAGAGAATTAGACTGGTCCTTTGATACAGCTGCAAAGCAGTAATGCAAGGGAAAAAAAAAACCTAATCCAAGGTTTTGTTTTGCTCCTCCCTGTAGTAACCTGTAGTTTTCTTTTTTTCAAAGCAATTTCTGTATGGTGGAGTTCAACCCTAAGTTCAGCTTCAAGCTGTGCATTCTAGTGCAATTCCAATACTGCAATACTGCTGGCACTTCTGGAAAGCAGCCCAGGTGGGTTTAAGCATAGTATACAGTAAAAAAGTAATTTGCCTTGCACACTGTATGAGATCAGATACTGCTGGCCTCCACAAAAACAATTAATATTTATACAATAAACTTTATTTATCTTTCCAATTTTTATTATACAGTGATACAGAAGTAAAAACTCTTCACTAAGACAAAACTAACCTTCTGATACATGGGTAAAAGAAGATCCTATTTGTAGGAAAGTAAATGGCTCTGTTTCGACTGAAAGATTTGAAGTTCATCTACATTTGAATGTGACTATTCTGCTATCTAGCATGTCACTTTGAAACACATTTCCTTCACAAGCACACTCTCATGTAGCCACTCTCTTGTAGTCATGCTATTCCCTGACTTCTATTAGAAATAATGCTTTCCAATACAACAGCTATAAAACCCAGTCAAGCTATTATTGTCTATCTACACTACAAAACTGTATAACACAGGCTTTAAAAGAGAAAATGTTCTAGTCTAACACTTCAGATCCTGTAGCTTAATGAGGTAGTCAGATTAGCATCTGATGATGATATAGCATTCTTAAATTTAATTAGTAATCTATGTGTTCTTTGAAATGACAACAAGTAAACATATATTGCATTGTGTTTCAAACCCAAAGCCTTTGTGTATATCAAGACTCTAAGGAAAAGCACTCAATAGAACGGGTAAATTTAGCACATTTTGTTTTTTGGTGCATCTCAATAACTGAATACATATCTTTCAGTGTCAGAGCAATGCTCTGCAAATGCAAAGTGTGTGAACTATGAAGATTTTCCATTCTTTTTGCACTTCTGTGAGTTGCAAGCAATCTCACAGCTGATTTAGTTTATGAGAGTTGATAATGACTGCTCAGTAAGAGGAATTCTGAGTAGACTGCAGACTGCAGGAAAAAAGCCAATCCAGTGAAAGGATTTGGGATCTTTTAACACCAGGTTGTGAAACTAACCTACTTGTTGTTCCTAGCACTCATAATCAATGAACTAGGAAAAAAAAAACCAAAAAAACAAAACCAACAAACCAAACCTGAGGTGGAGCCAGGAAGCTGGAAAGAGGGATTGCGCAGATTGGTGGATGCAGGTTTGAATTAACTGGCGGCATACCCATGAATGGATGAGTGTTAGTAGAAGAAGACATCCTGGAGAAATAATAATAGAACCGTAATCCTTTTTTAAGAGGGAGTAAGGAAAAGTAATGTCTGACAGATATATAGGAGACAGAGGCCAGGGTTCTGTTCCCTGCTTACAGATAACTAGTGCCAACTAGATTCCCGCAGATGCCTAAAAACCTCTGTATGAGCCTAGGAGTTATGATGTGTGTTCTATGGCAACCTTCTGGAATGTTTTAGAGGCTAAATCTGGAGACCCTGTGTTGCCTAAAGTAACATAAGATGTACACGTTTAGCCAAATGAATCTCACTTGGAAAGTAAAATGTTATTTCTTTTACATGCCTTACTTTAACTTTCCAAGATAGGGCTTGGCATAAAGAGTAAAAAGAAATAAATAAATTAGATCTAGTTTTTTTCTGCCAGTCTCCTTGTTAGCCATCCACACACTTCCCTGTCAAGAAGCATGGAAAGATTGCCAATTTGTGTGAAACAGTAAAATAATTACAGTAAAGTTTTCTGTCTATTTATTTTGTGTTCCAGCAGCCCTTCCTTGACACTAAAACTTTTGCTTGTCTTTATCCTTTGCCACTACTCCTAGGGAAGTTTGTATGACCTTATGACAAAAATAACAGTTGTGCATAACTGAAAATATTCCAAACTGCATAACCGAAAGCTGTTTCAGAAAAGGTTGTTGCTTTGCATATGGTTTTGCATGAAATATTGTTTTCATTTTTGCATTTGTTACTGCAGCAGTCCAAAACGTGTGTAAGAAAACTGACGATGTGATTAAAATCAATAAATCTGTTGCAGATACAGACATATGGGAAGATTGGCAAGAATACATACAATGAAACAGAAGCATGTGGTCATTTCTATATGACAGGAATTAGGCTAAAATTTCAGATAACATGATATTAGCCATACTGGGGGATACAAGGAGAAAGACATTAAGTCAATGTAATACACTTAAAAGGGAGTTTGTAGGTAATCAAATATCTCTAGCTCTTGTTTAGTACAAACCTTTTTATACTTAAAAAAGAGATAGGAAAAATGAATGCTCATCGGAAATAAAAGCGTTTTATAAATATCACATTATGAATAAGCAGACCTCAGCCTGGTACATTTTCTTACTTTACTGTAGATTTATCAGTATATTCTGAAGTAAATATTAACAGACACAGTATTAAAACGTACATATAAGAGTCTTCTTGACAAAATTAAAGATAAGTTTTATGAAAAAATGATATTTCTTATGAACTGAAAATACATCCTCTATTTCCCATCCAGCTAGAGTTTGCCGTTAAGTATGTTATAAATCAATTTATCTGTACTTGATTCTTTTAATTGTAATACATTTTAGACGGCATACTACTTAATATTCTGCTGTGTTCAGTGGGTTTAGGATTGAAAGCATACATGAGTGACAATGATGAAGAAAAAATCGAGCAGGTGAGCTCAGCTGCAATAGCCATGCACACGTCAGTCAGTAATTATCAGACAATTCAGTCTCAGCAAATGAGCTGTTCTGCTCACACTTCTTGTGCTTTTTTTGTTCCTTTTGTTTATGGAAATTAATCTGGAATATACTTATATGTTAATCTGGAATATATTTAAAGAGGCTGTCCAGAAAGGTCCACACCAGATTATTTCATTACTATGGAGAAAGAGGCTTATGTATATGAAAAGTGGATTGCAAGCAGTTAAAATATTTTTTGCACCCTGCAGTTGGCCTTGTAACGTGTTACAGTGCTCTTTCTACATGGCAGTTTACTTTTAATAACTTCACCTCTGGGTATAGTCATGTCCTCATTTCAGCTGAGATAGACAGAGTTTATTTTCTCTCTAGTTACTGCTGTGTTTTCAGATTCAGTATTAAAGGAATGCAAATAATGCATATTGGTTTAGTTGTTGTTAAGTGATGTTTATACTATTCAAGGACTTTTTCAGCTTCCCATAGAAGCTGAGGAGCATAGACAGAACTATACAATGGTCAATGGAATATTCTGTACTATAGGCATCATACTCGGTATCTGTATGGGGGGTTGGCCAGGGCGCAGGAATCTGCGATCACTGCTCGGGTCGGACTGGGCAACCAATTCACTGGGTGGCAAGAGTGACTTGTGTATTCTTTTACCATCATTATTGTTATTATTATTGTTATTATTGTTATTTTCCTTTTCCACTATTGTTCTATTAAACTGTCTTTATCTCATGTTTTTTTCCCTTTCCCCTCCTTTTCTCCCTCTTCTCCCCACCCCTCTTTGGGAAAGAAGGGGGACTGAGTGAGAGACTGTCTGGTCCTAGTTGCTGGCTGGGATTAAACCATGACAGATCACAACAATTTGAGCAGCTTTGACAGAGCAACTAAGAAAACAATGCATGCTGCATGTGGTGTCAATGATAGTTTTGACTTTAGCACTCGAGTTGTTGGTAATGAGACTAGGCAAAGGACATGTACAAAATCAACAACAGCCAAGTCTAGCAGAGTGACAACTCTTGCAAGAGTGGCATCATAAAGGTTGTTTTCTGATGCTGGTCAGGCTGCATATATTTGTCAGAAATGGTCATCTTACAGTTTTCTAAATTATACATCTGATTGCCTTTAACAATAAGAATGGCAACAGTAAGAATATCGCAACCTTGAACACTATGTATGTAAGCATTCGTAAAATGGCTCATAAAGCATGATTCCCATTAACACAGACCACAAAATAGCTGAGAGTTGTTTCACCTCTGCAACCTGCTGGACTGATGAGACAAATGGAATAAAAGTGTCATAAATGTTAGGCATCACTATAATCGTTTTATATTCAATGAGCACAGCAATTGCTGGCTATATTGACAGGTATAATCAAAACACATGAAGTGAAGAAGCAAATCCTTTTATCAAAAACAGTGTGGATAGTAACAAATGGCAGTAAGAGAATGGAACTGATCATTCATTAATTCATCTAGCTTTCTATTCCCTGGAGGCAAAAGTGCTTTGCAATAAGAGAGTCACTGTAGTCTGGTCCAGGAGATCCTGCCTACCCACACCCCCAGCTGTATTAATATGTAAGTCAGATTTCAGAGCAATTCAGCCAATTTTCCTATGATCATCAGTGGTAAAAGTCTAACAATGGTCAGAGCATGTTTGCCATTTTGGTTTTGCCTTTTTGTATCCACTGTCCCACATTGGAAACCAGCATATTTCATATAATAAAAAAGCACTGTAAATGGCAGATTGTCTGATGTCTGCAAGAAGAATATGAACAGAGCCTCATCCCCAGAAACTAGATTTTCTAATTGCAAAACAGGGACAAAGAGGGGAAGTTCTGATTTTAGTGAGAAACTTGATGATAAAAGGAACACATCAACCAATTAACGAGCATATTTATAGCATGTTAATAGCCAGTTCCAGGGAATGAGTTCTGGTTTGGGGATCAATATATATAGGCACACTTAGCACATCTCCTGATAACCTCTGTGCCTAAAGCCCTTTCTAGTACGCATCATGCTTGCAATTCATCTGCTTCTCACAAAACCGGTGTTTCAAAGTCAGGTGGCAGTATATCAAGTTGTAATGAAACCTAATGCCCTCCTAGGGATGGCTTCTGCAGATTTATAGGTGCCATAAAAACTCACTGCAGATAAACTTGCAATGACTATGCTTTCCACAGTTCAAGGGTCTTCAAACATGGATAGTCTGGGACCTCCTTTCACCAAAGGATATCATGTCTGAATCCTGTGTGAAATCTTCAGCATGGATAGCACGATGTAAGCACCACAACACCCATAAATGCCACAGTTCCTGCACAACCAAGGATCACAAACACCTATGTCTAGGCCCTGAGCTCTCACAGCATCAAAATAAACTGTTCATCTGGCTGGCGGAGAACTGTGAGAGTCTGAGAAGTAGTCTAATATTAGCATTTTGCACGATCTGAGTAAAAATGGTAGTGTTCCATGTCACCTGATCTGGAGTCAGGGCCATGCCTTTCTGTATTGTTTTGGTCTCTTGGGCAATGACAGCAGCACAGTCTGGTTCAAGCTCCACACAGAACGCCAGTTTGCGGCCACTCACTCAGCTGCAGTATCAGCTTAGCCTCATAAACAAGACTTATTCCTGCATGGCTAGAAAATTGGTTATTCTAGCCATTAGTTATCCAAGACAGGTTTCACAGCCAGCAGTACAGAGGCTTCCTATTCACACAGCAGAAAAAGACATTGCTTTCATTTGTTTCAATGTCCTCAGCCATCCCCCATGGTAATGTTATTTTCTTATAATTTATAAAGGTGAAGAGGATGGAAATTAAGTAAAAGAAAATTTTTTATTTTTTCAATCAATCTTTTCCTAAACCAAGAACTGAAAAAAATGTTTTCCTTTCTTCCAAACCCCAGCACCTTCAAGAAAAAAGGCATTAGTTCTTATAATCTTTTGTCCTCGTGTGTTCTTTTCTATTTTAACTCAGTAAGTTTGCTCCAACTCTGAGAAAGCTACCTGCAGAGACCAAGGGATGGGCACATGCCAAAAGAAGCACCTACTAAACCGAACAGACAAACGTCTGTAAGAGGGTAGCCAGTGGTTTTCTTCATAGCTTTTGTATGCTAGTTCTCTCCTGCAGAGAGGCCCTGAATGATTCTTATGCTTCTATGCCCCTTTTCTTCCCATGGGCAGTCCACCTGCCCCCACAACTGTAGCCTGTGTGGAGAAAAATATTGAGTAAGCCCCTTCGTTTCCACTGAGGAAAACTACAACATAACACCTGACAGTTAGAGCATAGCAAAACAAGAGATACAGACCAAGAGATAAAAACAACACAGGAAAAAAAAAAAAACAACCAAACAAAAAAAACCCGACTGTTTGAACAAACCAACCATAGAACTGCAGATGGCTATTAAAAACCAAACAGGAAAAAACATGTGACCGTACTGGATTTCCCACCACCTCCCCAAAAAGTGAGGTAATACTCGGTTAAAAATACACAAAACCAAGAACAACACATAACAAATTAGCTCTGAAACAGAGTCAAAAGTGAAGGGTGGGGACAAAACAAAAGGAAGAAAAATACATGAGGTGTCTACATGATGAATTGTGTGGCCATGGTTATGCTCTGCTCTTCCTCTTTCCCTTCCTTCATTACACACCACCTGTTCTTATTTACATCCTCTCTGATATACTGATATACCACTCCAGGAAGCAAGGGTATGTACCTTATTTTTGTGGTGTGTTTAAGAGAAAAAGGCTGAAATTTCTTACCTCAAACATGCAGTCATCTGGAAGTGGATAATTACATTCACATTTGGTTTCAATAGCCAATTTTTACCAACATCTATTCAATTCAGAAGCTTACCTGATGTATACATTTAATGGTTGGATGGACACAGTGTGTTGATCTGGAGGAGAACATATTCCAATGGAGTAACAGCAAAGGGAAGGGGGCATTTTTAACCCTCATCGATAAGGTTATTTACTATCTCATTAAGTACACGTGACTCAAAGTCTGACAAAGAAAATTTTGCATCTGCCAGGAAGCAGGGCAGATCTTACTTTTATTTTAAAAGAACAGACAGTCTCCTGAATAAATAAGTTCGCTTAGGGTTGAAGACTGAATCTGTCTGAACCTACAGAAGTCTTCGGAGGGAAGGGTGGTCAACGGAGCCACCCAGCTTGCAGGCAAGGAAAGCCTGAGAACCAGAACATGAAGAATGTTCTCAGAGGCCTGCTTCTGAAGGTGTCTTTTAATGGAGCATCTTTGAAGGACCTTCTGTCTGAAGGAGTTCGTTGAGAGAGGAACTCAAACCAGTTCTTTCTAGTAATTGCATCCCGACGTGTAGCATACAAAACCCAAGACCTAGGCTGCCACCTGGTTCGAAACAAATGGAAGTCAATTGAGCATTAATGAATTCTTTGATGTGTCCTTAGTTAACTTAATTTATGCATCATTTTTTCTCTTATTTCTTCCTCCATATCTTTCACCACATTTGCATCTTTTATGGATGCTATGAGTGAAACATGGTTGGATCTGGGTTTTCTCCTGTGCAAATCACTCCGGATGCAAATTCTGTCAACAAGAATTCATTTCTAATTAGCCATCCACATTCAGAAGTGTTTTTTGTTTTTTTTTTTTTAAATCAGTTTCTTGTTGCAGCAGGTAAAACTAGGGAAGTTCACTTAATTCTTTTCTATTCTTCAATGTGTTTTCCCTCAAGAATCAAACAAAAGCAATATGAAAGCATAAAGTGAGAAAGGAGCTGAAACTCCACGTTGAGAAGGTGAAATAAACTCATGGGAACCTTACCCAGAACATCAATTAGGATTAACCAAATTAACACAAATTAAGTAGCAGTAAGAGAGACCTAGTTCTTTTTCCTGTCCAATTACAACCCTATGCAGAAGCAGCCCCAGCTGCCAAAAAGTCTTGTAACAGTTCTTAACCCCAGTATTTACACCTTCTATGCATTGTGATTGTGACCACCTACTTTAATATCCCCAGGTTTTGGAATGCTGACCTTAAAGTGTGTTTTGCAGTAAGAGATTTACAAATGCCATTACAACAAATTTAGGGGAAAAAAGGCCACGCTGAAATGAGCACCAAAAGTGAATACATACATCAAAAATTTCATCAAATTCAGGGTGTTTTTATCTGTATTTTCTTTATCTTCACTGCTATGAATCAAGAAAAATATGTATCTTGACAGAATTTTTCTCCTTCCTAATCAGTCTCATCCTCCCAACTGATATTGTATATTAGCTTGCACTATTGCTATCTCAGTTTGAGTTGTGACTATTAGTTGATAATTTTAAATGCTTTTTAAAGTGGATCATACAGCCTTGTCATGCCATAAGCTGGAAATATTTTGGTGGTTTGTTTTTTTTTTTTTTTTTCAAGAAACCCTTATGGCTATTTAATAGAATAATTAGGTTTTTATCCTTGTGGTCACAAGAGATACAAGGACAACTGAATAGTCAAAATCAATTGTGCATGTATGGAGACATTTAAGTAAAGACCAAAGAGTTCTCAGGTTTGCATCTGAATTACTTGCTCATGTCCCTGGGTTTAAATCACAGTCTCAATGTAATTAGTATACATTTACAATACATTTTTAATTGTTTTTGAGCACAGACACCGAGATTCTTGGCATCTTTAAGAGAGGGAGACAGATGGAAGTCCTAACATAGTATGTAAGTTTGTACAAAATGAAGACGTGACCTAGAAACATTTTCCTCTGTGTGAATTTGTTATTAGTGTACTTAAACATAATATGTTTTATCTTTTTACTAGACCAGTTGACAAGTTAAGTATTAAATCTTTCTAAAAAACTATATCAAATTCTATATCTAAAACTATATCAGACTCAAAAAGGAAGCCTATAGAGGGTGGAAGGAAGGACAGGTATCCCCGGAGGAATACAGAGAATCAGGTTCGTAAAGAATAAGGAGCAATACAGAGAATCAGGTTAGACAAGCTAAAGCCCTGGTAAATTTAAATCTGGCCAGGGACATCAAGGGCAACAAGAAAAGCTTCTAAAGGAATGTCAGTGACAAAAGGAAGACTAGGGAAAATGTGGGCCCTCTATGGAAGGAAACAGGAGACTTCGTCTCATGCGATATGGAGAAGGTTGAGGTGCTAAATGTCTTTTTTGCCTAAGTCTTCACTGGCAAGTGCTGTAGCCACACCACCCAAGTCATATAAGGCAAAAGCAAGGACTGGGAGAATGAGGAACTGCCCACTGTAGGAGAAGATCAGATTTGAGATCAGCTGAGAAACCTGAAGGTGCACAAATCCATGGGACCTGATGACATTCATCCACTTGCCCTGAGGGAACTAGCAGATGAAGTTTCTAAGCCACTGTCCGTCATATTTGAGAAGCTGTGGCACTTTGGTGCCCACTGGCTGGAATAAGGGAAGCATAAACCCCATTTTTATAAAGGAAAAAAAGGAAGACCCAGGCAACTGCAGGCCGGTTAGTCTTAACTCCCTGCCCAGCAAGATCATGGATCAGATCCTCCTAGAAACTCTACTAAGGCGCATGGAAAATAAGGAGTTTACTGGTGACAGTCAACATGGTCTCACCAAGTTTAAGTCATGCCTGACAAATTTGGTGGCTTTCTACAATGGCGTTACAGTGTTGATGGATAAGGGAAGAGCAACAGACATCATCTACCTGGACTTGTGCAAGGCATTTGACACTGTCCCACACGACACCCTTGTCTCTAAATTGGAGACATGTGGATTTGATGGGTGGACCACTCAGTGGATAAGGAATTACCTGCATGGTCGCACTCAAAAAGTTGTGGTCAACAGCTAGATGTTCAAGTGGAGACCAGTGATGAGTGGAGTTGGTATTGGGACTGGTGCTGGTAAACACCTTTATTGGTGACAGGGACAGTGGGGATGGGTGCACCCTCAACAATTTGACAATGACACCAAGCTTTGTGGAGCAGTCAGCACACTGGAGGGAAGGGACGCCATCCAGAGGGACTTGGACAGTCTTGAGAGCTGGGCCTGTGCAAACCTCATGAAACTGAATAAGGTCTACATGTGGGTCAGGGAAATCCCAAGCACAAATCCAGGCTGGGCGGAGAATGAATTGAGAGCAGTCCTGCTGAGAAGGACCTGGGCGTGTTCTGGGCTGCATCCTGGGCTACATCAAAAGAAGCGTGAACAGCAAATCAAAGGAAGTGATTCTGTGCCTTTACTCCGCTTTCGTGAGACCCCACCTGGAGTACTGGTGTCCAGGTCTGGAGTCCCCAACATAAGAAGGACATGGACCTGTTGGAGTGGGTCCAGAGGAGGGACACAAGGCTTTGAGTAACCTGGTCTAGTGGGAGGTGTCCCTGCCCAGGGCAAGGGGCTTGGAACCAGGTGATCTTCAGGGTCTTTTCCAATTCTAACCATTCTATGATTCTATGATCTATTTGTTAAAAACCTGACAACATTAAAAAATAGTAGTATGTTCATTCACATTTCAGATCAAAAGCTAAATGTTTCTGAAGACTTATTAAAGGATTATTGGTAAAAGATTTTCTCAAAGAATTAAAGTCAAAGGGTAAAGATTGTTTTTAATTATATATTTTCACTATTTTTTTGTGTGTATAAAACTAGATTTAGCACTATGTCCAGTCACATGCTCATGATTACGTTATATTTCAACAGGCCAGCATACTATAGTCATAATTATCTAGGACTACATATTTACAAAACCAAACATAACTTATGCAGATAAAAAGCAGAACAGTGAATGCAAAAGAACCACTGCAAACAAAAGCATGGTACAATGTGAAAAATTATGAATTATGGTAATTTTCAAATTGCATATGGAACTGTATTCTTTTTACTAAATTGATACCCATAATTTTGCGTGCAACTGAATATTTGAAATGAGAGGACTGTTGAACAGGTTTTTATGTAAAAGTCTGAATATGAAGAGAGATTTTGCAGAAATACTATACAGCAAAGTGAGGGACTGGTACGTTGTGGGCAGCAAATAATGATATGATAGTAAAATGGAAAATTCAGTGCATAACAGTCAAAATATAATGTCCCAGTTAAACATAATGCAGGGATCAATTGTAAATGTAAGTTTTAACATGGCAAAAAATGAGGATGGCCGTTAACTTCAGTGTGATTTTTCAGTTCTCATTCTGGCACATTTGTGGTGTCAATGTTGCTGAGTGTGCGAACACACTCTGGTAAATAACTGTGCATACCAGACTAGGAGAATACTCTGGTGGCAGCTGACTAATATCTGGAAACTATTGTGCTACACAGAAATACTGGTTTTATTCTAATTTCTATGTTACCATCTAGAAGACTTATTTCAAGTTTGGAACTTTTTTAATATTTGAGGAACTCCCCTGTATTTTTATTTCAATAATAGGCAGGGGGAAAAGGCATATTTTTAAACAAATTTGCTACTATAGCAAACGTACTAAAACCTGAAATCTTGTTACTGCAAAAGAATAACATTTTTCAGTAGATCCTGACTAAACTAGGGAATCTAGGTCATCTAGCACCTCTGGGTGAAGCCAAGTTAGGCAAGAACACGGAAATATCTAGACAAACTTCAGTGAGACATGTTTTACTCTCCTGGTTCAGCACTAGAATGACTTTACACTGTGTATTTCCTGTTCTGCAAAGGATAAGCAGCCCAAGACTTGCTGGTCTTTTAGAACTTTTCTAAATGACAACATATTTCCTTGCTTTCATCTTCTTTTATTGTCTACTGAGAAATATATAAAGCCAGATTTTATTTTTTAATTTAACTTTTATTTAATATCAAATGTACATATTTCCAAAATTTAGGCATTTCAATGTTAATTTTTAATTAAAAACAACATAAGTAAAGTACATCTTCCATAATTTTCAGTGGTAACTGAGTCTACCATTGCTAATTATTAAATACAATCTCAAGAACATGGATGGATTTCTAATGTAAGACTATAGCATTATTCCTTATGATTCTCATACTCTTGTGAGCCTGTTTTCTCTTCTGAGCAGGAAGAAACCTTAAATTTGAAAATGATTGCAAGTATTGTCACAAGTATTCAAGTTCATTAAGATAGTAACAGAAACCCAAGCTATCATTATATTAACAGCTAAACCGCCTCAGGACCACTAGCTAAGATGAACCATAAAGTTCTTGACTGGTCTTTTCTACTAATTAATTACATATTCATTGTTATCAAAATGATATTTATCTTTTCATTGGAAAAGAAATATCTCTTCAGTTGTTTTCACAGGAGGTATGTAATAAGCTCTTCTGTTATTTTTTCAGTCAAGCTACCCATATGATGGCAAATACCCATTCCAGTGCCTGTTCACTCCTGTTGTTCCCCTCGCTCTTAGGGGAGAAAGACACCTCTTCTTCCAACTCTCTCTTTCATCTTGAATTTGTGTTTCACAGTGATGCATTTTAGCTTTTACAGGTCTGACAGAAAGGAATCTGAAATTGAATGAGATTGATCCACTGGAAAAAGACAACTGTTTATCAGATTGATGCCTCACTTGCATTACCTCCAATTTACCCTTTTTGCAGTCTACAGATTCACTGGAAAACAAACAAACAAACAAACAAACAAAACCACAAACAAACAAAAAAAAAACCCAAACCTCATTTCCCCCTGCGGATACTTCAACACCTTCTTTCTCTTTTGCTTTCTGTGTTTCCTCTGTGCCCTGTACATCTGTAAACCTATCCCTGGAAGAGCTGCACAAATCAAAAGGCAGAACAACATTCTGGCAAAGGTCCTTCACTGCTGCAGAACCTACACGGTACCCCTCCAGCATAATTTTTAACCACCACATCTCTCCTGGGGAATAATTTTCCAAAAATTACATTAGAAGTAACAGTTGTGTTATATTTAATCTACAAACCAAGCAGAATAGACTATTTGATGGTCTTTTCTGCCTGGAGCAGCATTATCCAATGCTAAACAGAGTCTCCAAAGCAGAATAATTAGTGAATCATCATCTAGCAGGGCCTTCCTAATCTGACCTGGAGTCATGAAGCAATTCAGTAAAATAGAAAGAAACATTTTCATTCCTTTTCAAGTTCTACAAAAGATCTGTAAGTGCTTGCTGAGATTATA
>VXBH01002025.1:56667-72131 GCA_013400035.1 Rynchops niger | reverse complement strand
GAGGGTGACAGAGCCCTGGAACAGTCTGCCCAGGGAGGTTGTGGAGTCCCCTTCTCTGGAGATTTTCAAGACTCGCCTGGATGCAGTCCTGAGTGATGTGCTCTAGGCAATCCTGCTTTAGCAGGGGAGTTGGACTAGACGATCTCCAGAGGTCCCTTCCAACTCTGAAGATTCCGTGATTCCGTGATTCACACATGATGCAGCACAGGGAATATTAGCACTGATGGGAAGGGAATACAAAAATATGCGTGGGATATGAAACAATCATTGTTGTAGACACATGAAAAACATCCACATTGCTCTTAGACAGCAAAGATAAAGTAATTATTGTAATACAAGTGGTGATTTTGAAATTTTATTTTTAAAGCTCCTTTCACATTTATGTATGAGGAGGAGTAAGTGTTCTAGGAATTAAATACTAGTATAATATTAATCTTTTTTTTTAATATTTAGATCAAATGGTGTTTGTAATAGCTTGAAAATGATCATTTTTCAATTACACTGTGGTAGCCATGGTATGGCACGTTAGTGAACTCAGAAAAACATTTTTTTATTTTATTCTTTCTAGGTAAAAAACAAAACATCAATAAACAAACTTACAACAATATTATTGTCTACTAATTAAATAATGACAGTATTCCCGAAGGTACACAATTCTTCTAGATGCAGGATTTCTGCCAAGAATTCATTGGAGGTTTTACACAGCTTGGTAGGTGTTGTTTGCCAAGCTGATGTGATTTTTCTCTCACTGAAACGGTTTCATTAATCTGATATGTGAGAAATAAATATTTGCTGTTCAATTAACTGGAGATTATTATGGTCTAATGGAACTTTCCCATACAAACAGATGCTTGGACCTTTAGATGCATAAAAAGCACATCAGCACTTGGTAAATATAATGAAGCTGTGGGGAAAATATTGTTAAAGGCCTTTAATTGGTGAACAAAATTGATGTGCATGTAATAGTTTTGGATTTTCTTAATTAAAGTAGAGAAGACAAAATGACAGTTACCGTGTGTGCAGATATGATGTTTGCTGAAGCTGTAGAATTATGTTGAAGGTACAGTCCGTAAAAGCAACAAGCTTTTTAAACAGAAATACATGCCCTTGTCCTCAGTCTCATATATTTATTTTATATATACAATATTTTGTTAAACTAACTATGTCACATATGTTTTGATAAAACAAGAAATGAAAAAAAGAGACAGAAAATGATGAACTGAAAATCATAGTACTTAATAGCCAAGATATTTTTTGTCTATGCTATAGCAACATAAATAGATACATTCACTGTATTATCTAGACGCAAACCACTGGTAAGGAAAGCTAGACCTCTTGCACCTATACACTTAGCCAGTTCCCAACTGAGGGATTTGATTTATCAGTACTTTTGGTGGTAGTACTATAGGAAGCCCATAGTTCAAAAATTATGATCTCTTCAACTAACATTAAGTAAGTTAGTTATTAACTCAGGGGAAGCTCTGGATGGTAGCTGCTCCTAAACACTGCATTTCAGAAATAGCACATTTCTAAAAAGACTAATAGAGTGTAGCCAAAGTCAAAATGTACGAATAAACCTGAGAAACAGAGAAAATACCAAGCAGATAAATTATAATTAATTCTACCTCTGATATACATGGAAATGTTCAGTCTACAGCAAAACGTTTTAGGCAATCAGTTAAGACTTACAGTCTGCCTCTTTTAAATTCTCCATGCTCTGTTTTGTGTGTTACATTCATGTGTGCACAACTTCCTCCAGTACAAGCTCTTCTCTCTGTAGGAGCTAGCAGAGGTAGTTATGCTCAGTGTTGATAACCAAGGAGGAACTGTACATTCAATCCAGGCTAAAAAAAGCTAGAACAAAGGTAGCATTGATTCTTCATAAATATTTCTCCTGCAATAGGACAGTTCCTGTATGGAATGCTTAAAACATAAATGTAAATCTAAATATATGCATAAATTCAAATCTATTCCTACACACATAAATAGATGTACATAGTAAATAGGTCAAAAATAAAACATTTTGGAATACCTTATTTCTGAAACTTGTCCAAATGTCCCTATCTTTTTTAATGCCAGACATCAGTGTAGAAAGTTCCTTGAAAGTCTCTAGATCCAGGAGCGCATCTTTATACCATAGAAAGAAAGTTCAAGGCTCTTAGTACAATGCAGACAGAAACAAGATACAAAAGTACCTACTCCGTAATTCTTGAGAATTACTTTTGTATGGAGACTCACATGTTGGTGCTGTAAGACAAGTTAAAATGCCAAGCTATGTTAAAATATCAAACTGGGTAATGAGTAGACTTTGAACCTTGTTCTTAAGGTTCAAGTTGCTACACAATTTAAAATATTGATTCTATTACCAGTGTTCTTTAATATAACTATGAACTAAATTAAAACCAAAAGCATGAAGGGAACATTCTGGCTGCAAAAGTCGGCCTTCAAAAACAAAGAAACAACAAAATTTAAGATAGGTAGTGCACTGTAAACTGGAGAAAGGAATAATATTTATTTTCATTCTCACTGCTCAATAAGCAAACACCTTTCTCATTAATTCTGCAGAGACCATTTTGTGTGCTGAAGGCCTAATGGCTCAAAATACGTGTGCTAATTTAGCAAGATCTATAGGTTTCAGAAAGCTTAAACAAGTTTTTGTTTTGTGAACAAATGTTAACTCAGAATAAGGCACAGATTTGTATGCTGGAAGGGATCTAGAAAGACAGGAAATATCTATACTTTATGAAGTCTAGGTCTTTTAAATGATAGATTAGGTTTGTTCTAAAAAGCACCTAATGCATAAATGGCAAATGTCAACACACTTAGAGAAGAAAATATAAAGACAGATGAAGAAAATTAGTCTGTGAATGGAGCAGTAGCAGGAAAAGAGGCTTACTGTATGTCTTTGTAACATTAGAAATTATGTTCAACACAACAGCTTAGTTGTCACATGCCTTTTCCACAGTCCAACACATTGCCAGCCACATTGCCTCCAGAAATCTCTCTTTAAACTATGGCATAGAACACATTAAAATGAAAAGCTTTTATCCAAAGGTAGTTCCCAAATGCTTCCAATAGGTAACCTCATAGCACAGGGAAGAAAATTTAAACAGAAAATTATTAGGTCTGGTCCTCAACATCAGAGGTGGCATAATTTGTAAGGCAATTTACAGATGTTAGGTTTCCTCCCTCTATTTAAAAATTTGGGTAAAATTGCAGGAAGACTTAGTTTCCAGTCCTAAGCGCTTATAATCCTTTGCCCTTGGTTCTTTTTCAGTTAGGATCTGCTGCTTACATGGCATTTTAGACAACATGCTTGCCTCAATGTGAGTGTCCAGAGCTTCCTGGTGAGCAGCCCCAAGACAGCATTTCGTTTCCTGGCATTAACCTACTTGAATCTCAGTCCTGAGATGAGGTCAGCTGCAGGACCAAGGCTGGCTTTCAGCTACGCAGAAAGTTCTAAGGAGAAAGACTCATGGCAGAGTTACTCTGTGTGAGGTGACAGAAGAGTGACATCCTCCCTCAAAACAAAATATTGCAGTAAGTGGTCTTCCAGACCTAGAGGTGGGTAACAACAACACTTTGGGGATTTTATTGTCCCTGTAGCAGCACATTCAGTTTTGCTGATGTTTATGAAACAAGTCAGGGTTACAGCACTAGACCTGATCACAGAATAAGGTCCAGCAACGAGCAGGAAAGCTGTTGTTTCCTGGATCTCTATGAAGACATTCAACACCACACGCACTGCTTCACCCTGACGTTAAACCAAAGCAGTGCCATCTCTTCACAGCTTCTCCACAATCAGAATCTCACCCTGAAGTGACTTGCAAAGCAAACAGCAGTCTCACAACAAAGCTACATTGCAAATGATTCAGCAGAGGTGCAAGGATGTGAAGAGCTTAAGGGGCACCTCCGTCTGAAACAGTTCTTGCTAAAAAGGAGAAATGGGGGATTAATTTGCTGTAGTATTTGCCACAAAATATATAACCGAATGTCTTCAATGATAAAAGGGCTATTAGATAAAGTGGAGCAGATAACATATTGATGATAGGAAATATAACATGGTTCCCCTTGTAATAGTATCCTGCCACGTGACACAATGCAAGCTTTTGTGATATTGCCCATTATGATGAAGTAGCCACAAAATCAACGTTCCATCCAAAGAAAAGAGAAATCCTTCTCTGCAACTTTTGAAGAGAGCCTGTCCTGCTGACTGTAAAAACATTTAGCCTAGCTAAAGGATTAAAGGAAGGCTATCTCATTTAGGGCCCCATGAATGTTATGTGGTTTCTTTGGTTAGCACTGTTTATTTTGAGGGTTTCGCAGACAAGTCTGTTTGCTTTCTGTTTACATTTGTCGCCATTGGGAACAATGTACCTCTCATATCTCAACTGGTACCAGTAATAAAACAACGTAGCTGGGGGCAGGCTGCCAATCGATTAAGGCAGTAACAGGCTGTGTTAGAAAATGTTAACACTGTTGCAGTGGTGATCAAGAAGAAAAGAAATATTAAAATAAAAAAGTAGTAAAAAAACCCTGACAATTCTTTATAACTGATGACAATAACATTACACCAAGACAGGTAACAGGCAGAGGGCAGAACTGAAATTATGGCTAGTTCAGATTTTTTCAAAAGGAAGAGTTTCAGAAATTTTTTACCACCTGCTGAGTAGCTCTGGCAAGTCACCCTCAGAGAACTGCATCCCTTGGCCAGTCTGTTGGTGTCCTCCTTGCATTGAAGAGGAGAAGCTTTTCTTACAACATATCAAGTCTTGACCATTTAACCCTGCCTTTCTAGCTCTCAAAGTCAAAACACAGATCTCTAATGAAAAATATGACTACATTTCTAACAATATTTGAGAAGTTTGTTAACACTTCCAATTTTATCACATCAGAGAAAGATGGAAAATATAAAAAGACACTTAAAAACACTAAGCTTCCCCTTAATAAACTGCACAGGCATATGACATAGACATATGAAACTTGCTACTTCTTTCTTCAGCAATGGGCCCTGGTAATTTCAAAATGTCCTGTCAATCCTTCGTCATGCATAACACACTTTACACTCTCCTCATTTCACTTCTCCTTTCCTAATGGTTTTCTTCCCTTTCCCACTCCCTCTCTGCTTCTGCTTCTGTGTTCCATCCCTCTTCTTCTCCCTCTTCTTCTCCCTCTCCCTTTACCTCCACAGACAGATAAACTTTGGAAAGACAAGATCACACAAAAAAATATAGAGTAGGAATATATCATATAGAAATAATTTTTCACACTTGAATTAAGCTTCCACTTTTTCAGCGCACATACATCTGCAATGACCTCTAAAATTAAAGAATCTCAGGGAACAAGCCCCTTTTAACATTAAGGGACAAACACAATCATGAAGCAGGAGCGGTGTTTGAGAGTCATATTTGACATTCAGAAGTCACTAAATCTACCTAGATTTACTATGCCTCTGAACCAATTTTTTTACATAAAAATCATAGCACATTGGTGACACTTCAACATAGTTCCCATCAAATAATATTGAGGCTCTTGACTAGAAATCATGAGTCTCATCTTGGAACCAGATGGAGTCTTTATCAATCTGCTGAAAAAGATTTTTGGGCATACACTTAAAGCAAACAATTATGAACAGCATCTGCTACTTGACTTTAAAATGCATAAGCCACACAAGAAGACAGTTGGGCTGCTTATTTGCAATTTATCATCTTATATTTTCATTAAAAGACCATTCCATACTAAACTAATAGCAACAACAAAACTTAAATGAGCTTTGTTGCACGTCAGCAAGTCTGCACTAATAGAGACAGATGTTGTTCTGACCTCTACTTACCAGGGTCTGACTTATGGTTTAGATACCTGTTAGGGATGTCACCTGAGAGTGATGTTACTGATGCATCATGATGGCCAATTGCTGCCATTTATACAACACTTACAATTCAGCAAATGGAGGCAAAACTTGAATGAAAAAAAGCATTCTGCTACTACACCTGCTGCAGAAAACTTGGCTCCTAACCTGACTGGCTATATAAAATAAAAAATTCTAAATATTTCTCATGTGATGAGAATATTTAATTCAAGTCCCAAAGACAAAAATGAAGCTCTGTTTCATTTATCATCACAGTGATAAACTAAAATACTATACTTTCACAGCTATCAACTGAAGACTTCTAAGAATTTCCTGTCACTCCTGTTATTTATAACTTACTAAAAGTACCGACCTTTTCCCTTATCTTCAGTGCTCTATCTTGCAGCATGGATATCTTACTTTTTACTATTTCCTCTTTACTATTCTAAGTAATTGGACATTTCTTAAATACAGACTCTGCAGCACTCAGGAATGCTCTTTTGGGAGCTTAAACATTACAATTTAACTGTAATGTTAACAGTTTTAAACTTCCCAGTCTTGTACTCGCTAATTTAACAGTGTTTTCCCATCCTGCAAAAAAAAAAAAAAATGAAACTGAGAAACTGCCAGTTCTAAACAGATAATAAACTTCATGACAGCGTCAGGTCTGTTAGAGTGTAGCCTTTTGGGAAAAGACAGACTTAGTCTGTTTTTCCCTGACTACCTCTACAACTTTGTTTCAGCAGAGGTTACCCATGATCTTCAGATGCCATCGTAACACTAAAAACGCAATGCATCAAGAGAGATTCTTGTTCTCTCTTGCAGTCTATAAGTAAATAATAGGATGCAGTTGTTGGTCTGAAAACCTTAAAAATCTACAGAATGAAAATTACAAACAAAATTGCTGTTCCTCCAACTTTACAACAGGTAAATTGAGACTAAAAGTTTAAATGGTTTAGTAAAGGTTATGTACCAATTTGTTCCTTCGTTACTTGCTTATGATGAAATGTCCCTATATATCTTCCACAGATAATTATCCACATTTCTACACTATAAATCTGATTAAAGCAACAAAAATAAAATTTGATGTTTTAATAAGTATATGTCTGTAGATCTAGTTCAATATATGTGGTCAATAAAAGCAAATTAAGCAATGTAGTGTACTTATCGTGATCTAAATATGATATAGGTAACAAAACTGGATACATTTTAATAGCAACATAATGTGTTATGTATAAAAATATAAACTGAAAATACATGGCTTTAATACTAGGTTTGTTTCTATTTTTAAAAATCAGTATAATTAAAAAGGTGATGATGTATAGAATAAGAGAATTATGAAAATAAGAGAACTAAGTGCAATTCCATTACTCTTCCCACATTTAACTGCTCAAACAGGACACTATGATCCTATACAAAGTACAACATGGAATTGAAACAGGGGGAAAAGAGTAGGGAAACAGAATTGAAAGATTGTCTATGTTTATCTTTCCCGACCTCCTCAATCATCTCTCACATGATTACCTTACTTGCCATTGAATTGGTCGGCCACTTTCCATTATTAAATGCCATTGAAGAGCATGTCAATAATGCCCAAATTTCCTTTTCAAAAGCAGGGTTTACAAACCTCAGAAGAATCTGTGCCTTAGCTCCTGAAGCACAAAGAGAAAGGTTGATGCTGTCAATGAGTTCCTACTACTGGAAAATGTATGTGTGCTCATCACAGGTAGAAGAGAGAAATCCCACAACGGATGTGTAAAATCAAAGCATTGCTTTTTCCTTTCAGGTTCACCCCTTTAGGACTACAGCATGGCTTGCCTCAAAGGCTTAAAAGTTATATCAAATCTGACTCTGAAACTGTTTGCCTCCTCTACAACAAACCAGCACCACGTAGCAGGGAACTGGGCCTTCAAACTTCTGGTGGATGGAAACATTAAAGAATGGAAAGAAATGGTTTCTTTTTTGTTTACTTTCATTGCCATAAGCACACAATACAGTCTGATAACCAGAGTAGACACCTGCAGGCATTCTAAAGATGCCCCTACTTCAAACAACAAATGCTGTTCAGAATGGTTAATAATGCTGTGAGCTTTACGGAGATAGAAAATTACTTCATTTTGCCCTGCTTTAGGCATTTTTTTTTTAAGTGAAAAACATTCCTTGTCTCATAAGGTTCCAAATTTAGCTTCAGCTAGCTAGAACAAGGAGTGGTGTATGGACAGTAAAGCACTTTCAGACTGAAATCCAGAGCCCTGATCCCTCTGTTCCGCTGCAGACTGTTCCGCAGCATCTGCCTGTCACAACACATGTCTTACAGCACCCTCCCTTTCGCTGGTTGCATTACTGAATGAAAGTTGTGGTGAGTGCTTGTGGTGGGTGCTTCTGATGAACTCAGTCACATTGGTCTATGCTCTCAGATTGCATGGGCCTTTCCAGGGGATTCACTTACACAGAAAGAGACTTAATTTGGAAAGACCAGGTAGCGTTAGAAACGGAATAGTCAAGCCATGATTCTTGGCTTTCAACAGTCATTCAGGACCTAAGCAAGCTCAGCAGGATTTTTATAAGCTCTCACTTTGATTCATGTTCTTAAACTTTGCCTTTATTACACTTTAAGTAATTACATTGTACTTGTGATATTGAGGCTATTTCCATATTAAACATTTACTCAGGCTGAAAACTGTTTACATAGGAAATCTCCAGAGACTGAAAAAGAATTGGGAGGAAGGAAAACTGTTTTCACAACCAAAACAGATAAAATGGTTTAAAAAAAGGCAAGACTTAATAAAAATGCACAAAGTCTGACAGCTCCCTGGGTATTTTGTGTTTGCAGGAGGAGTGGATTAAATGCTATATTAAAGGAAAATATTACATGGGCCATTGTAATGTTTCCCTATGTATCTCATGGTATCACTTCTAATAGTACAGCTTTTTGGAGTATGCTTTATGTATTTATCTTTTTTGAATTCTGCTTTAAAATTAAGGGGGAAAAAATCCCCACTAGACTAGCAGTAAAAAGCATTAGTTTTTCTGCGATTTTTTCTAGCCTTTAAAAAAAAAAAACCAATAAGGAAGCAAATTAAAGAGGAAGTTTTATCTCTCCGGTCACTATTGGTGCTTTCTCCCACAGCATTTTCAGTTTCAGTTTGACAATGTAACATATAAAACATTTGCTGATTAAAGTAAGAACCAACTATTTTGCAGTTTAATCTCATATGTGTATACAAATCTGAATTACCACTCTTGCTAGCCCATCTGTTTCCCTCATTGCTGCTGGCTTCTCCGCAGGGATATAAAACAGTAATTTAGTTGCCTCATTATTAACACCTGTGATTTTTGCTGGTTGAGGACAAATATGCTTGGTTTGTGAAAACATGATACTAGCTTTCAGGTCCCTACTCTTAGAAGATCATTTAACGCTGAACAAAGGTGGAAGGTTGCTACCACAGGAAACTCTTGATAAATTTATTAAAGGAAAAGACAAAGGCTCGCTATGGTAATATAAGCTTCCGTGTATTACCCTGCCAATGTAATTGAATTCTGGTTTAAGTTTTTCTCCATCATTTAAGGTGTTGGGGGTTTTTTTGTGTTTGGGTTGGTTTGGTTTTTTTCAATTTATGGATCAATTGGTTGTCTCAAGGGAATTAGCAAAAATTACTACCATGAACTCTACATTCCAGATATTTGGACAACATCTGAAGTTTTATACTGAGGGAAGTACAGTACCTTGAATAATTGAGTAATTTTTTAAAAACTCATTTCACATTTTTAATAGTAGAATCTGGAGATCCAAATTCTCAAAATCCAGCCATTTTTCTTTTTTATTTCCTTATAATAAACAAACTATATTTTTTTCATCAGTTCCATAGCCTTGAAAGGAGAAAAACTCTATGAATTACAAGGAGCCTCACACAGAAAGAAATACGGATATTTATTCAAATGTTAGAATTACATTTTGGGATCTCCATCAAACAGAAGATCATTTCTGACAATGTAGATTACTGGTTTACAGATAAATCAAAATACAGGATCAAAATAATATTGGCTTCATAGTTATTTTTTCATTATCGATTGCAAAACAATTATTAGGAATTGGAGCCTTTAATCTCATACAATAAACCAATCCTCATCAGGTAATTTAATTTGTGCAGCTGTGAATAACATAAAAGAGTCTTACAGGAAACATTTTGTCTGGGAGCTGTAGGTTGGGGACCACTAATCTAAAGATATGTAAATAAGTTTTACATTTATCTTTAGGATGCTCTTCCTCTTTTTTATCTTCCATTTAACATTTACTCCCTCTACCTCCTCTCTTTGAGTTTTTTATTTCCATGCATGAAATATGGTTTCTGCAGAGATAAAAGTCCATAGCTTGATATCCAAGTGGTAGAATGCCTAAATATTGTGATAATGTGAGTGGGATCTGAAGGGCATTAACACAGTGCTTTCTAAATTGGAGGGATTGCCTTGTTCAATACTAGTCCACCAACACTGACGTAAGTGTTAGAGAAAGTACCTATACTTCAAGGAACAGTCGTATTTCAGACTTATATCTTGCATCTCAAGGTGTTTATGAAGTTAACTGAAAAAAAAAGTAAGATTTTTGTTCGTTGCTAGGTAATGAAATTAATACTTTCTTAAAAGGGGAAAATCATGAGATTCTGTCAGAGGAATTGCTACAAAAAGAGTGAATATGTCTCAGGTTGAAACTGATGTATACTGTAGAAAGACCTCATCATTTTTTCACTCTTCCTGCCAGTAGATAAAGAACACTTAAGTTAGGCTTGATGAGTGCATTGCTTACTTTTGATATGAGAAAGCGCAAAGACCTTTTGACTTGTCAGTGAACAGAGCTACTCTTGAAAAGGTTTCATCTTTTCTGTTGGACATTTCAAAGGGTAGTTCTGATAAAAAATTCTTTTGTATATCATGTAAGGATTGTCTTATACTTGGCTTAGTCTTTTCTCTGGCCAGCAGGACTGTGAAGTGTAGGAGCACTTTCTCCAGAATTTTCACTGCGGTGCTAGCATTCAGGAGATTGACAGACTCTTACAACAGCTATCACACTCTTAACCAATGAAAAAGTTACAGTTGGGCAGATGAAGCTGAGTCCAAATAAATTCACAATATAACTGTTAGGGGAGATGATTCAAAACATAAGGCAAGGTGGAGATTTTTCCTGCAGTGTATGGTTGCCAGTTTTTTTACAGTCAAGCAGTGAGATTTCCAGGCACTGTAACATCAGTTTACATCACAGTTATATGGTCATTGTGCAAACAAGATGTGCAAGAAGGCATTTTTCTTTTTTGGTTTTTTTTTTTTTTTTCATGTGTGATAATGTCCTACCATGTGAACATGATAACTCTTATCTAAAGAGATATTATTGGTTTACTGGGACTCTCCTGTTTACAGTTTTGGGACTATCTTGCTGCAGGGTACCCTAAACGTAGTTACACCTCAGGCTACTTTAGAAACCAAAGCCAATATAAAAAATCTGTGGCTTCTTTATTGAGTTGATTTCTCAGTGGGAATATATATGATAATTTTGTGCTTTGCACTAGCTGCCTTCAGATCTCTGGGTGGAATTTAAAAGTTTGATATTTATCTACAAAGACCAAAATAGTTTGGTTTCTGCCTATTTGATAAACTCCTTCCCTTCTATGGTACAGCAGTAGACAATGAAAAACACTGCAGTAAAATGTCCTCAGTTTTACAGAGTAAATGGTATTTCTAGGTCACAGGGCCACTGTCAAGGTGTTCTCCATTATCAATACAGAAGAGAGCAAAGGGAATGAGGACAGAGAAAGAAAAACAAAGGAAGGGTGCTTTGCCTCCTTAATAGCTTGATTCGTATTGCACTCTGGGGCTTTGTGAGATGCAAAACTTCACCTTGATAAGCTGAGGAAGGACTGCAGCTTTCCATTTCTTATGTAAGTGCTGTAAAATGTCAGGAAAAAATATGTTCATTGCAGCATTTTTGAGACAGTTCAGAGCTGACCATGTACATTAAGAATCCTCTGAGCACATGTGAAGGGTTGGGGTGGGTCTTTGCATGACATCTCAGAGTATCATATATGATTAGTGAAACTATGGAATTATCAATTTTGGGTATCTCCAGGATCAGGACGTTAAACTACTGTGTTAGTTGTGGCAGAAATATTTCAATTGATGCAGCCTGCTAAAATTTAGTGCCACTTTCCTGCTTGGGTTGTTTGTTAAGGATTTAACTAGTATTTTGGATCTCTCTGCACTGGGAAGAGTAATTCATCCCAACATACTGTAGACTCCTATCAGCTGGTCAGCTGAAATGTCTGATAGAGTCCCCTGCATATACTGACTGCATTTCCACTGAGTATAGTAGCAGCTTAAATGCTCCTTACTCATGTAGATAGCTAAATGTTTTAGTCTCAAACTTATTCCACTTCTACTCCGAGAATATGGGAGGAAGCCACCAGAATGTGGAAGTATGCTTCATCACAGAGGAAAAAGTAGCTCTGTGTGCAGACGTGTCCACAGAGAGTAATGGACTGATAGCAGGTTCCACATTCCTCTGTGTGGAAAGTCTCAAATTCCTCATCTCCAAGTATTTTGATTAAACCAGAAGCCAAGATGCCACCCAGTAATGTTCATTGACAGAGAGTTTTCTTAATTGTGTAGGTTTTCTTTTTTAAATCCAATAAAGATATTGTCCTCCAATGATCTTGTTTAAACGGTAAGTAGGTTTTTTTTTTTATTTATTTATTAGTAACAGACAGCAGTCCTGGTGGCTGAAATTGGTTATCTTCATATAAACTGCTTGCTCTTACTCCAATTTACAAGCTACAGATCTACTACTGATATGCACTGTTGTCATCTCCATTCATTCGCATCTCCATCCCTGCTTATTGAAAGGAACACTGCATAATTTTTTTCTCCAGATTTCAAATGATTAATGGTACTTTTAACCCATAGTGGTAAGTAAAGAAATGTATACATGTGTCATGGTTCAATCACAACAGGCAACTAGACCACGTAGCTGCTCGCTCACCCCCCTCATTTTGGGTGGGGAAGAGAATCAGAAAAAGTAAAAGTGAGGAAAAAAAAATCACAGTTTGACGTAAAGACAGTTTAATAAGTAAATCAAAAGCCACATCACACAAGGAAAGTGAAACAAGGAATTAATTCACTGCTTCCTGTCAGCAAGCATCTCCAGGAAGGCAGGGCTCCATTACATGTAATGGTTACTTGGGAAGACAAACACCATAATTCCAAATGTCACACACACACCACCCCTCTTCCTCCTTCTTCCCCCAGCTTTATATAGAATAATAGAATCTTCATGGTTGGAAAGGACCTTTGAGATCATTGAATCCAACCAAACAACCTACAATCTCTGACACTAGAGATGATATACTGTGCATAACATCCTATGGTACGAAATATCTCTTTGGTCAGTTGGGGTCAGCTGTCCCCAGTGTCTCTTCTCACAACTTCTTGTGTACTCACTGGCAGGGCGGTGTGAGGAGCAGAAAAGGTCTTGATTGCTTAGTAACAATCAAAAACACTAGTGTCCTGTCACACTATTCCCATCCCAAATCCAAAACACAGCATTACACCACCTGGTAGCAAAAAGTTAACTCTATCCCAGCTGAAACCATGGTAACATGGTAAATGTTCTGGTATTGATGGATTTTCCTCTCTTGGCTATAAGAGAGGAAAGAATAAGAATTAGGAACTGCTAAATAATTAAACTAAGCTTGTAAATTTGGTCAAATAAGACTACATACTCTTCCCATATTTCACCTGTGATTTCGTCCAGTTTCTCTCCTAATTGTGAATGTAGGGTACCATTAAAGTATTTGCTTTTTCCTTCTGAATTTAATTTTTGCTCCTATTCTGTTCTGGTTATCATTAGAAAGGATCCTGCAGTGCCTTTAACTTTCTAGTAGGCTAAATGATGTATCATTATGGAGACACGCAGCAAGAGTTTACACATTCTGCATTAACTAGGGAACCTGCAGATTTTCTCTGAAGTTTTCCGAAACAGTCACGGGAAATAACTCACTCTGTGCTATTGCGGCAGCCCTCTCACACCTTGTACGTCTGATTAGAAAACACAGAGAAATCCTGCAGCCCTATGCACTTGTTGGCAACCAATCCTGTCCTCCACCACTGGCCAATGCAGGATCCACTACATGCACATCATTCTTTGCACATGCTTGTCTCATCTTTCTCAAAGGTCTCCAGCTTTCCCAGAAAAGCTGTTCTAGAGATTTGCCATTCCTTACTGTTAGGAAGCTTTTATACTGTTTGCTTGCTTTGTTGGACTCGAAATTTATGATGAATAAACCTAAACAATGAACTGAATGCAAGTTATGCTACTTGTTTAAGGTATGCTAAGGAGATGCCTACTTTCAACTGTTCTATACTGTAAAGCAGCTGTTTTGGGGTAGTTGCCAAACTATAAGACACTGTTTTATTTCATATAACAACATTCACCTACAGTTTTATAGACCTCATAAAATGCTTAATTACCTCTCATGGACAAATACCTCCAAATAAGGACTGGTGAAGTGATACCGCTGTCTGAGATTGTTTGGTTCTTCCCTCATGTCTTCTTGTCCTTTTTCATTGCTTCAGTTGGAGATTGGCCCAAAATTTATTTTCTCATGAGAAACCATGCAGGAGTGACAGAAAATCGAAATGTGACTGTACTTATATATTGGCATCTCTCTAAGATTTTCATAGAGCTGATTCTTATTTTCATCACCATGAGGTGGTCTTGAAATAGATCTACATATTGATCCCCTAATCCTTAGGTATCTCAAATTTGCACTTCTTTTAAGAGTTAGAAGTTCATTGTCCAGTTCTTATCTTAAAATTCTTCTCTGTCAGCCATTTCATGCACAGAAAATATATAAAATATTTAAAGATTATATCTCCAGTGCTAGAGAGTAAAAGTACTTTTTATGCAATGGCAATTTAATAGTTCCTATTCTATGCCATAAGAGAGCATATTTAGATTTCATCTAATTTAAACTCTTCATTATTTCAAATCTTCTGTCCTGTTTTCTTGGTCACAAGTTTCCCTCGCATAGCAAAGTACAAAAGTCATCTGATTTCTCCTCACAAAAGTGCTTATGCTACATGCGGATCACTCCTATGGGACACAGTTTCTTCTCAAACATTTTTAACGAACAGAAAAAGACTTAAGCACATGCTGATCATTAAGTATGACCATAAATCTTTTGGTTAGCTGAAACTCAAAGCTCTGTCAGGATTTCAGCTCATTAGGTATTTTCTCTACTATTTTAGAAAGATAATGTATAGTTTTTGACTTGTTTAACATTAACACATAAACTTCAAGGCAATTAAAATAGTAATTTTTAATGGCTTAGTTAGTTACTGTTGCAGATAAGCCTTTCCATTTACTGAACACTCAGCCAATAAATGAATGATTATTTACAGCCTGAGATTCTACTTAGTGTAGTTCAGCACTGTTGTAATTACATATTATTAAAACCTGGTTAAACTTTAGCTGAGCCAAATTCATTGCGTCTGGATACCAAGATAAACACTGAATTAGAGTATAGAATAGGTCTATTGCTACCTGATTAATTAAATGAATTTTTAGGGG
>VXBH01002025.1:20182-50652 GCA_013400035.1 Rynchops niger | reverse complement strand
TATATAAATATGACATTAATTATTTTTATATATATATATATATAAAAAAATATTTTTTCTTAAAATTTTACACAAACATTTGCTGCAACTTTACTCCATACCTAAACAAACAAACAAACAAACAAAAAACAAATAACAAATAAAAAATAACCCCCCCAACAATCTTTCATTATCTATTTTGTCATTTTCTTTATTCCTTAAAAGCCAGTGGTCTCTTTTGAAAAATATAATTTGTGCTTGTTCCTCCAGTTACTGAAAAATGAACAGTAAATTCACAGAGCAGTGTGAGGGCTTTTAGATATAGTGTACCTGAAAACAGGGATATATGGGAAAGAAACTTTCTTTCCATTTGATTGTAAAATGAGTTTCAACACCTTATAACTCTACCCCTATCCTCAAATTCTGAATCCAGTTTCTGTAGCGCTGCTGGGAATGTGACCTCAGTGACCGAGATACACTATTTCAGATGAGCCAAGTTTTCTTTGTGTGGATTTTACAGACTAGCAAATGCTAAATGCCACAAAGCATCTTTCTCATTTTAGATTTCACATTATGTTTAACAATTATCCAGTGCAATTCTTCTGAGCCTGTAAAAAAACCACAGCAGCCAATGAAGTCTTCTTACTATAGCAACATAAGCATACGTTTGGTTTAGTTTTTATTAAGATAGAAGAAAAAGTTGCCTGAGACTTCGTAAGATAACTGTCATTTAGTTTGGCTTTTTCATTATTATGTAAGCGTGTGCTACATAATCAGGATGTGTTTGGATATGAGACTTTTAGTAAACTGAGAATTTTGTTTACTATCCATTTTGTAAGTAGCTTACAACAATTCAAAAATCTCATGTCTGAAGTAAAAAGAAAACAGTTGTCTCAGGAGAAGCTTAAACTTTTAGCCTGAAAAACTAGTGAAAGAAAATGTGATAAAAATAGACAAATGCATTGCTTGATCGATCCTCACTAATCCTTCAAATGAAATCTTATCAGAAAAGCAACTTGTTTTTTCTTTTTCTATTGCTTAATACTCTTTCTCTTTGTTTCAGATTTCAAATGCAAAGACTGTATAAGATCTGATAAGACCTGGTGGGGTTGGTTCCTTCTTCTTGGATACACCATCTTTGTCACCACAGTTATCATAGCTTTCGGTGTAAGTAGTATTTTCAGAAATAAATACTACAAACTTAAAGATGGGTGTCATCTTCTGATGGAAGAAAATCATAAAGAGATTAGCCTGAATATGCACCTGTGGCAAAGTAAAAAGTCACTCTGTTTTCTGTTAACTAAAGATTTAGAGGTAAAACCCCCTGACTGTGAATGTTTTGAGGGCATAGCCATGGAAAAAAAAAAAAAAAAAAAACCAGCTGGAAAATATAGAAAAATAAAACTTTTTTTTTTTTTTTTCTGAGTGTGCTGACAACTGTGAAGCTGTTTTCTATGTCACTGGCTAAACTTTTTACTTTTACCTGGAACCAAAAGAGAATGAGAAAAAAAATCACCTAAATTATTAGCAGTTTGAAACACACCCTGTTCCCCACGTGCTTCTGGGCTCCAGCCCCTAATTTCATGGGCTGCCCTGAACATACATCAATGTTTACTCATCTTTTGTCTTGCTCATGTTCTGGCCACCCAACCAGTAATGCCAGGGTTTAGGTCCACTCCCACCCACTAGTTGGTGTGGGCCACGGCCTGACATTTATCTGGACAGCAGAGCAGCACCGTAGCAACTTGAAAACTTGAAAATATTTTGCAAGAGAAGTAGAAAACGTTTTTTGGATGCAAAATTGTCTAAGCCCAGGGTAATTTCTTATGCTTCTCATGGTATTTTAAAAATCTTTCCCTCTTTCCTAGTTGTGGCTCTGTTACTCACTTCAAGGAAAAACTTCATAATCATGTAAATCAGTTAGTTTGTGTGGAACCAAAACCTAAAAAGCCAGCTATTAATGAATAGCTCTACTTTGATTCTAGCTGGGAATAACCTTTATGTAAGTTAGACCATTTGGAAGGAAATGAACATGAGCTGAAGAAATCTGAACTATGCCATAACTTGATGCAAATGAGCATCACAGTCTCTGAAGGCATGGATGGCACTACACTCATGCCTAACCCCCAACAGTACAATGTTCTCTGCTTATACTTAGAAGTTTCTTACTTGCAAGTGTAATTCAAAGATTATTATTTATAGGGGACCTAAAAAAATTCCTTGTGCTTCACCAACAATGTCTCTCCTCCAAACAACTATTGTAGAGTTCCTTAAAAGTTAAAAAACACAGGCTAAAAAGTACCAAGAGGGAATAGTTACCAAACTTAACAGGCTTAGAAGAAGAAAACTTAACTCTTGAGGAATCATTATTGTTTTAAACCAGTATCTATTTTAGGTCCAGAAAGATGGATCTTTCAGGTAGCCAAGCCCTGACTGAAAGGCAGGATTTCCTTCACCTTGTCTTCTCTTTCTCAGCCTGTGCAGTTCAAAGGGGCTACTTCAGTGTCACTGAACCTGGCATGGCGGCAACAGCTCCCTTTCTGCTGCTGCTGCTGCACAGCCAAGCACTTCATTATTATATAAGACTCAGCACCAGTGACATAAGTTACAAGACTTACAAAGACGCAGTATCTGATTGCCCTTCTAGGTCAAGTAAGGCTTGGGTTTTGTTTCCTTTAGCAACAAGTTGTTAAGTAATGTTACCTCAAAGCCACATCATAACCAGAAATGTTCACACAGGAGACAAGGTAGGTGTACTTAGGGAGACAGTAAACTTGTGCCAGAGAGACATAAACAGTCAAACCTTGCTAAAACACAATAGCAGCAGAAGCCTGCCAGAAGCTGTTTCACATCCGAATATACAAAGTGAGCCAATCCAGTGACTCTCCTAAAATGAGTCACTATGAGCACAATTAGCAAGCCGTCGCAAACTGTTACTGGATCTGGCTGGGATGGAGTTTAACTTCGTAGCAGCGCTCATGGTGCTGCATTTTAGATTTGTAGTCAAAACAGTGTTAATTACCCACCAATGCTTTGGCTGAACAGTGCTTAAATAGCATCAAGGCTTCCTCACTCTGCTGGCCCAGCAAGTAGCCTGGGGTGGGCAAGAGGCTGGGAGAGGACACAGCCAGGACAGCTGACTCCAACTGACCAATGGGATATCCCATACCATATAATGTCGTGCTCAGCAATAACATCTGAAGTAGGGGAAAAAGATCAAAGGGGTGGTTTTTTTTTTTTGCTTCTGAGGTGACCATTGCTCAGAAACTGGCTGGGCATTGGTCTGTTGGATGGAGGTGATCCTTGGCATCACTTTGGCTTTTTGTCATTGTTTTCGGTTTATTTTTTTCCTCTCTCCTTCACCCGTTAAGTTGTCTTTATCTTGACCCATGAGGTTTTTTGCTTTTGTTCTTCATACTCTCTCCCCAGTCCCACTGGGGATGGGGGAGTGAGTGAGCAAGCAGGTCTGCGGATGCTCAGCTGCTGGCCGGGGTCACCACACAGACCTACACTGAAATTTACAAAGTTAGGAAGTTTATAATTTTTAAAAGTAATTTATTTACTAAATGAAAAATGTTTCCTGTCATGAAAATGTATGTTGTGTCAAAATCAGAGTGTAAACTAATGAAAGTGGGACTAGATGACTCAAAGGCACTTTGGCCCTTACAGGCCACGACTTTATTCTGTCATGTCATGGCTGGTTGAGCCCTTCAGGGAGCTTCTGTATGGAGCTGTTAACCTCAAGAAGATGTCTGACCTGCCTTTTCTGAGTCTAAAGTCCTCTCAGCTGTTCCCTAGCTTCTTACTTCTGCCAAACTTTTCCTGTGCTTCCAAGTCCAGACTAGGGCACAGCAACATGCTATCCCAATGACACCTGTGTGACAGTTGTGTCTGTTCTATGCAGAAGCCATTACAGCAGTCACTGGGGGATTCTCCCCAAAAGAAGACACCCATCTCAGCCACTCTCCAAAAAATATGTTTAAGCTATGTTATGCTATATAAGAATAAAGAATGAAAGAAAATATTTTTCCCTCCAATCTATTTTTTCTAAAGTAACAGCACACATCTATCCAAAGATAGCATTGGGAATTGGAGAAGTATTAAATGAAATCACTGCTGTACAGTCAGACACCCTTTCTGACTATTTATTGACCAGAATATGAAACAACCTGGAAAGCCTCAAAATGCAGCATATAAGAAGCTAATTCACTGAAATCAATTAACACTGTTTGATATTAGTTCTCCTACTTTAAATGAAAATGTGCCATAATTGTTCCGCTGTATCATAGTGGCCCACGTCTGGCCATATTCCACTTGTTCATTAAGATAGAACCAGCTAAACTAAAAAACAATAACTACATAGGTATTAGTATCTTAGCTTACATAACATCCACAACATTTATTATTAATAATAATTCATGAAGTCAATTCATGAAGGTGTAGTTAAAATTAGGTTTTGCCATGTTTCTTTTTAACTTGGACACGCAACTTTAAAAAAAATTCAGAATGAATGCTGGATTGCTATCCCAGTAAAGTTAGGTACCTAATGGAAATATTTTTACTGCTTAACAATATATTTTATGGAATATTGCAACAGATTCACCAGTGCTGTAAAAAGTGCAAGAATGAATCAAGAACCACAGATAGCAGTGCTACCCTGCCAAGTGAATGGATTTATGACCAACCATCCAGACCAGTTAATAATGGGTTTAATCAAGAATATGAAGATATGTCACTAATAAGAACTTTCAGTGACATTGGAAGGAAAATGATATAAAAAACAAGGTGTGTGCAGTTGTAACTGAGACATGAGCATGTGTGATGTGTGCTACTTCTATCAAGACAGAAAAGGAACATACATATACATCACTTCATTAACTTTTGTTCAAGGTTTTTTTATCTGTTAATGTATTTATTCCAAACTAAAGAAGTTAACACTCCATGAAGCTACAAATGACATGAGCTTTAATGTATGTAACTGTCATCAAAACACTGTAAAAGCTAAAGATATTCAAACCTCTTTTCAATGCTAACAAACCTGACAATACATACTGGGTTTTTTCTACTTTAAACACAAGGACACAGATGGATTTATTATTATTTTTTTAAACCACGTTAAGACAGCTTCTTTGCTTTACAAATGCAATTCTGTAATGCGGTATCTGTCTGCTGTAGTGACAGATTTAAAGAAGAGCTTGTCCGAGAGGAACTCTTCTCATGCTCCCAGTCCACTGTCTGACCTTATTTCTAACTCCCCCCATTTACACATCCCCCATGTTTGCAAATCCCTGTGACTTCTTCTACTCGTAGCTATTCAGCCAGCTATGCCACTCATGTAATGCATATTGGGTACCTGTATCTCCCAATAGAATGAAAATACTTAGATATGTTTTTAAAAGTTGTAACTTACATGTTTTCTGAAGAAACATTTATTACTGAAATCATCTTGACATGTAGATAGGCTATATAGATATAAGTTTACTGCTGTACGGCTTATCCTTACTGCTTATGCACCATATTTTAGACAGTAAAATAAAATACTTGGATTAAAAAAGTGTCTTTTAAACTTGTTTTAACATACTTAGACTATTTGTGGAATGTACGTAAACAACAACAATAGAACTAAGTCGTATATAAAAAGATTACCATAATTTGCATAGTAATGAAGTACTTGAGTAAGTGCTGCCTTGGTGTAGTTACGTATCTAAGACTTGAAGGAAATTAATACTTTGACAAAGTATTTAAATTGTTGAAAATGTTTTTTTTTCTTTTCTTTCTCAGTCAAATAATGCAAGCTGAATATTGTGTTTCAAATTTGCTTACCACTGCAAAAATATATTATGTGAAAGGAAACAGTTCACAGAAAAAAATGGCAGAGGTAATAGCCTTATACATTAATTGTTGCAGTAATTGTAAAAAGTGATTAAATTCTGTTCACTTAAAAGGGGACAGTAAGTCATATAGTTGACGCTCAGGGCTGGACATTAAGAAGTAGATACACACTGCTAGCTAGATTAAGCTTCAACTTCACCACTAGCCTCTTTTTCTAAAATATTTCCTTGTTCTATCAGTAAAGACGCCAAATAAAATAATTGCCATTTAAGAAATTGATCTGAGCATTTCATTCCCTTTGGTGAAAGTGCTGGCTCATACACTTAGAAAAAGTGAAATGTGACTTTTAGAGGAGCAGAGAGACTGTGCTTGAGCACTTGGAGGGGAGGGGGGCAATCATGAAGAATATATTTTTTTTTATTTATTATTCTTTATTTGGACTATGGGAATTAAACAATGGTCTTCCCTCCTCCTCTACCTAAACTGGGAACTGACTGCATCTGCAGTCATATCTATTTAGGTTTCCAGAGTCAGTAAATCAAACCCTAGTTTGTGGGTGTAAATACGTAACTCACTTCTATTCCAGCAAAACTATCTCTTCAGAAGCACTTCAAATTTTCTATTTTAAGAACCTTTTAAAAATAAAATCCTTGTTGCATATAATATATGTCTAACTCTTCATTTTAATGTTAAAATTATAAATTGGGTTAAATATGAACAGGTTAAGTTCAGGGAATTTAACACGGAGCTTTAGAGGAGAAAGAAATAGCCATTCCATCCTTTAAAGTGCAAGACGTGAAGTCCATCTGAGCCAAACATGAAGTTCTGTGAAGAGAAGAATTGAAGGCAACAGTCACTGAACAAAAGTCACCTTCAAGTACAAAAAGCACAAAGAGGTCAGTGCATTCAGTGAAACCTTCCAGCTCTGGCATTTTGGCAAAAATGACAAGAATTGCTACCTTATCTAGCAGACATAACTAGAAGGTACATTTAAAAAGCACCTCATTCAGATAACTCATACACTCGAATAGGGCTGTTTTCTTTCTGCTTTATAACACTGCCTCCAGTTCAGATCAATGGCCCTTCAAATGAAGGTCAATGTCATTTCTGCATTTTTTCTACATGGTTCTCAGAAACAACTGAGCTATTTTCTACACAGTGTTTCCAAAGAAGTTGGACATAAACTTCCAGTCTGAAAGGTTAAATATTCAGAAAGTTCTGGGGGACTGAAAACAAGTAATAGGTAATATGTTCCATCGTCTAACACCAACATCACAAGGATAGTAAAAAGACATTATTTGTTATGTTGCAGTCAGCAAGGTCATGGATTTTTATAGCAGCTTAGTACAGAATGAAACATCAGGACTGAATTCAGAGTGAGTTTAGAACACAAACAATTCTTAATATTAGACATGTGAAATATCACTTTTTTTCTGTTTATACTTCTTTTTTTAAAAGTGCACTTTGTAGCATTAAGTGCTGATCCTACAGTAAGTCAAAGAATCAGAGAACCATTGGTTAGAGGAGACCTCTGGAGATCATGTATTCTAACACCCCTAACTCAATCACGCTAAGATAGAGCTGGTTGTGCTGGACCGTGTCCAGATGGCTTTTGAATACCTACAAGGAGGGAGACTCCACAACCCCTCTGGGTAACCTGTCCCAGGTGCTCAGGCACTCTCACAGTAAAGTGTTTCATGATGTTCAGATGGAACCTCCTGTGTTTCAGGTTGTGTCCATTGCCTCTTGTCCTGTCACTGGGCACCGCTGAGAAGAACCTGGCCCTGTTTTCTTCATTCCTTCCCTTCAGGTATTTATACAAATCGGTAGTGTCCCCCTGAGCCTGCTTCAGGCTATACAGTGTCAGGTCTCTCAGCCTTTCATCCATCAGATGCTCCAGTCCTTAATAATCTTTGTGGGCATGCAGCAGACTTACTCCATTAAGTCCATAACTTTCTCGTACTGGGGAACCCAGAACTGGACCCAGCATCCCAGGTATGGTCTAGCCTCTGCTAAGTAGCGAGGAAGGATCACCGACTTTGAACTTCTGACAATGCTCTGGTAACACAGTGCAGGATGTTGTTGGCTGCCTTCGCCATGAAGGCACGTTGCTGGGTCATGGTGTTTGTTATCCCCAGTACCTGCAGGTCCTTCTGCGTAAAGTAGATGCAGGACTTTGCATGTACCTTTTCTTGAGCTTGATTCCATTCTCTGCAGCCCTATTCTCCAGCCTGTCCAAGTCCCTCTGGACCACATATTTATCTTCAATTCCAAGTGACTCAAACAAAGAGTCTCAAGTTCATGATCTAATATATGAAGGATGGAGCCTTAGTCCTCTGGGAACTAGAGAGAGAACTCCTGCTAATTTTAGTAGGACTGATATTTACTTTCAAATCTCTTGAATATATATTCTGACAGGAAACATGTAGACCAGCTAAAGGAAAATAGGAACTGAAATAGTAACTTGCAATTACTTCTGATATTAAGCATTATTAAATATATGCTCAGCTAGGAGTTTAACAGTAATATCAGATTTCAAGATGTATTGTGTATAAAGGCATTTAGAGTGTGGAAAACTGGTCTGAAATCACCTTCATGGAATTTTTGGACCCTGGAAAAAGGCATATAGTAATACCATGTAGGTCCTCATTCTAGAGAACCAGAGTTGGGAAAAAGGATTGAAATTGATGTTCACATGAAGAATACAATAAAATAATTGTTGCATACTTATAGTGATCTTAATTTCTAGTCTTCACACACAAAGCCAACCAAAGGTTTGAAGGTCAGAGCAGAGTTCAGAATCCTTTTAGGAAAACAAAAGCTGTTAGAAAAGGCAGAATTATTCCTGAATATCCTAGACAGGGCATTTGTTCAGATAGAAATTCATTGCATTTCTGAAAAATAGAAAATAATGAAATTCAAGAATGCAAGCATTAATTGAATGCAACATCCTGACCACTATACAATTTTCAGGCAGGAATGAGTTCAAAAATCATTTCATTTCAAGAACTGAAATGATCCCCCTCAACAGGTCTAAAAAAGAGGTGAAGCTGTCCTGTTTGCCTCAGCATGCCAAGAGATTGAAGTTTTAACTGAAGACACAGTGCAAAGTGCCTTTTTAGAGGGCATGCCTATACCAAAAGCCTGAAGCTGCAGCATTTCCTTTTCAAACACCTGCAGCACGCTACATGCACACGTTCAAGGCCTCAAGAAGATCATAATGTTTTCATTACAATATCAGAAATGATAAAGCTTTCATTAGACCAGAATGAACAGGGTAAAAAAAAATTTACAAAAAAAAACCCCAAAAAACAAAACAAACCAAACCAAAAACAAACCACCAACCAAAAAAAAAAAAAACCAGAAAAAGCCACAGTTGGATTGTTACCTGGTCCAAGTCTAACAGGGTAGGAAGTTAAAACTGTAGCTCAAGTTTCAATGCATTCAATGCTCCGTGTTGGGAGGCTCCTGGACTGCGACTGCAAAACAACTGTACTTCAGACTGAAATTATCAGGACCACTAACTCATGAAAAACGCCACAGTAACCTCCTAGCAACAGAGCTCACCAAGAGCGCCTCTCTTCTCCTTTCCCTTCATCGCACATGTTTCCCAGTAAATATCAGGATGATTTCCACGGTCTCAGGCCCAACTTCACGGCACTGTAGGTCTGGCTCGAGTTCCCAGAGGTGAGCACCACTTTCTCCCCGTGAAACAAGCTCTCGTGTTTTCTGCCTTCTTCGGGCAAAACCTGAGCCGTCATCGCTAGGCGAAGTTAAGGAAACTGAAGACTAAGCTTTCTGCTATCTGAGAGAACACACGCATGTAGCTACATATGAACAGGGGATGGAGAGAGAAAACCAGGAGCAGGTCATCCATAACTTCATTAAATATGGAGAAGAGAAATAGTTAAAAGACAGACTTCCATGGCTTTTTGGGGTACTTCCATGTTTTGCTTTTACAGTTGGTAGCTTTTCCATAATTTATTTGCTGCTTAATGAGGAAAGATGGAAACTTTCTGTTGTTTTCTGTTCTCACGTTGAAACTCTAATTTTCTGATCTCAGTAGGTGTCATGTTGTATATCCTTATCAAGATTATAATTAAAATGGAAAGCATGAAGTCTCACACAGCTGTCCAATTCACAAATAAGGAAAATAATTTTCTTAATGCTTCTCTGTCTTTCCCTAGTAGCAGTTACAATTGCACAAGTTCTCTCCTTTGTAAGTAGCTAAGACTAAAAAAAAAATATATTTCAAAATCGTCACTATTTTGTGGCATATGAAAAAAATGGTGGTAACTGATCTGACTAGATGAGAAACAGTATCTACATACAGCTTACATTCTCAAACACAAGTCTATTCTTTGGGAAAATATGAAAACATTTGAGAAAAAAATTACTCCCTGACGAATTAATACCTAAATCATGAAACAAAAAAACATCATGTGGAGCACATCTCTGAAATACAACAGGATCTCAGACTAGAGTTTACTAAAATAAGTAAAAATACTTCAGCATAGAAGGATCTGTGATGCCTTAAGGACTCTCTACTATCTAGAGACCAAAAGATAAATATACAGATGTGGTACAGAAATTAACTATTTTTAATAATCCCTTAAGATTTTTATGTCTTGTCTGCTTAAATATACTTCTGTATGGAATATTTCAATATTAAAAAATACCTTAGCGTATTTTTAGCATAATCTGAAGTAATATCAGAACAGATATATTAACATTGTGCTTTACCATAAAAATGTGTTCATCCTCAGGACAAAATATTACCTCATCCTGTTTCACCTTCTAGATTTGACTGTGTCTGTACTACTGATTTTCAAAAGCATTTGTGAAATCTGAGTTTAAACAAAACCCAACAAAATGGTTTCCCAGACAACACAGCTACCAGAGCTAGTAATGTTTCAGCAGAAATGGTGCCTTTTTTTCAAAAATTGTAAGCATTGTTTGTAATTATCTTCATTGTAACCGCTTATCAACGGCATCACAGTACAAAATAGGCATGCATTTTAGCAAGTTTCATTTCCTTCAGCCTTTTAAGATATTAATAACATATTTTTTAAAAGTTATACAGCCTATTTGTGTAGCAAGTCCATCAGAAAATGAAATTCTGAGAAGTGCAAGTTCTGCTTTCAGCCACACAAGGACTACACCTAAACCACCACAAACAGAACAGAACAGAATCTATTTAAGAAGTATTCTTAAAATTACAAATGAACACATTTCATTGGGGTTTGTTTTGACAAAAGAGATCACGAACTGATTTTCAACTCCATTTGTTTAGGACTATTTGAAAGAGGGACTCCCTTACTACCTTAGGCTTTTCTGAAAAACTTAAAACAAGGTAGCTAGGATCCTTTTTTAGCAGAACCGATTTATGACATTCTAAGAGAATATTCCAGCTTTTAGTCAGCATAATTAGCCGTGAAAGATTCATACCAGACTGAAGAACCTGAAAAGTGATAATAAACCCCTGAATTTACTTCCATTCAAAAAGGATAATATTCACTGCTTGAAGAATACAAGTACTGTTAACAGAAAACAAAGTCTAAGAGGCGCTCATCTTGTTAGATTTCTCACTGTTTCTCTTTCAAACAGAAAATATTTAACCAATAAAAATGTACAAGTGTAATTGCCCAGCAAGACTGTTCATAGAAGAGGTTTAACACAGAAAAAGGATTACGTTAGGAACATAAGCAGCTATATATATTCCAACTAGGAAAGCTGGGATGGGGTATGGAGAGGATTAGTACTAACACCGATGAAGACAGGTAGGAGACTATCGAAAAGGGATCAGATTTTTTCCCATGAAACAGATTGACTTAAGTAAAGGCACTTATTTGCTGTCCTACCCTGGAAGCAGCCTTTGCGAACACTCCTCAGTTACCCCTCATTTGTGTAGTGAACGTGAATGGCACAAACATGCCACAAAACTAGAAAAAAATTTATGCTATTTTATCAGATACGGGTACTGCACTTAAAACCAGAGATTTTAAAATGAAAAGTTCTGTTTAGGCTCAAACATTCAAGTCAGCAAATACAGATCTAAGCACAAAACTGAATTAGGAGGCTTTGAAGTTGACAAAGAAATCATGACCAATTCACACAATTACGGAGACTAAACCAGAAAGCAAGTAGGGTCACCTTTAATAAGGTTATATCTCTATTGTAAAAATTATACTTTGCTTAGGAAAAACAGGGTTTCTTTAAACTTGAAATCTGGTATTTTCAAGGTGATACAGTGGAGGGGTTAAGGGAAGGAGGAAATAGAATGGGTGTAAGTCACAACACCTGAGTTCTTAGAAGCAGCCTTGGCTTCTTACGTGAAACAGTCAGTGACTATCCTTCCCATAGAATAGTCGATTTACCTTTTGCAAATATTTCCCAAATACGCTAATCGATGAAGAAATATCCCTTTTTACAAACAAGATCTCATTTTTCAGAGAAACAAAATGGATTTAAACATAGTTGGCTGAAAATAATGCGTTTCTGAATGTGCTTTACTATGCTTCATTAGGACCAGTTGAACAGCTTCGAGAATAGTGTCGCATCCTTCTACTTGGGGTAGGTTGTACACAATCAAAAACATTCATAAAATGGTGGTAAATGAAAAATCTCTTGAGTCTTTCTATGCGCACAGCAGCATCCCCTCTGAACACTAGTGTTATGACTGAACAGATTTCTGTTCTCCTTCAACTTTTATGCTCCAGCACACAAAAAGATAAACCCGCTTTACACTCCTACATCTTATCTCTGCATTAATATGATTTTATTCTTCCTGAAAAATCTTGTGTCATCTTATTATAAACCTATGAAGGTTGATTTCTAAAGCACCCAACATTACCCTGTGGCTCTTAGGGCTCAGTAAACACGGTACTGTATGCGTTCCCGTGGATGTCATTAATACGTGTGCTCAAATAAGTCAGATTTTTATGGATTAAAGAGCATAGCAAACTGTGACAGTGTTGATGCTCAAAAGCAACGTGCACCACCGGTAAACGAACTTTGCATTTAACAACTTTCTCCTTTAAAACTCTTAAGAAAATTGCTTCCAGATAAAACAACACAAACAATTTCTTACCAGCATTATTTACTCTTTCTATTCATGCTAAAAGTTATTCTCTGTATAAAGGAGTGTAGAAGTAAGCCAGGCACAGGTGTCGTGGTAGCTCAAAGGTAACTTATTTCAGTTTGACATGGAAAAATGCTGTCCTACAGATCTGGAAATCTTGCAAACTATATAGAGAACCTCGTGCACCTAGAAAGAGTTGCTGTTCCAGTTCTAATGAAATGTTCTAACGAAAGTAAGATGCTTTCCATCAGCATTTTTTTTATTTAATTATTTCTTTCACTATCAAAACCAGTAATAAAATAATTCAATCCATACCACATGAATCCTAATCTGATGCAATCTACACACGAGTATGTGCTGATGAGGCTTTCAGCTATATCAGATTTTTTTTTTTTTAAAGCTTATTTCTCACCTCCCCAGATTTTCTGTTAGATTTTTTGAAATGCTATATTTTTTTTATTTTTTTACATATTAAGAAATCAACTTAAAAATACACTTCAAAACCAACCACCGTTTGCTTTTAAATAAACAATTGTGGATTTTAGGATTTCAGCATTAAGACTGAAAATCCTGAACTTCCACTTAAGGTAGTCAATGCAAGATGAATGGTAAAAGAAGGAGATTCTTGAGTCCAAGTTCATTACTTGCTGACTTACTTCACCTTCTCTCCAACAGACTGTTTTTTTTGCAATCACATTGTTGCAGCATTCTAAAAAATTTAAAAATGAGCTCTTGACAAAAGTTTCAAGAATATATATTTATTCAATTATTGCAGAGGAAGAAAACATAATAAATATAACAATTTCTTACAGCCTTCTTTACAAGATATTTTTACATTCAAACCACATTTCTGTTACAAATTTCAACTAGTATTTCAAATTTTAAAAGACTACATTCACTGAAAAATGCAAGAACTTTTAATGTTAAAAACAACACATATCAAAGAGTGCAAATGTTTTATGTATTATGGCTAGCGTTAAGTATTCAAGTCCTCAGAACATTGCAAGATACGTATTAGATCAGCAATATTGCAAGCTTCCAAATAGCACACATAACTATTATATTAAGTGAACAATACAGATTGTAATTCTTCATGATAGAACCTTGCTTTGTCACTCAGATAACACTGAAAAAGACTTTTCCAAATTTCTCCAATCATGACAACACGAGCTTTTTACAAATCCCATGCTCAAGTCCTCAGCTGAAGCAAAATGGGTCTAAGTTTGAACCTCCTCAAAACAAGACAACTACCAAGTAAATCTGATTCCATTATGACATGTTCATATAGATCTTCTTCAGAGTGCAAGTCATACTTTCTTGGCAGAAGCAGATGCAATTCCATCGGGATTTTTATTTCCATAAACTGGAATTGGAACAGCAATCCCTTAGATTCTGTAGGATACTTGTAGCTGTGTTTTGACAGCCATGAGGTTTTGTTAATTTTCTAAGCACCATCTATTCAAACCAGTTTTCTTTCAGTAAAAAATGTACAGCATCATCAAATCCATTTTGGTACAACGATTCCATTTTCTCGTGGTTTGGTGGGAACAAAGCTTGATTAAGTCTTACTAGGTTGGCTAGAGACAGCTGCAACAGAGCGAGAAGTTATAAATTAGCTCAAAGTAACTTATGTAGAATTGACTGTGTTGCTGTCTGTTCTGTCATCTGTTTCCTGTGCCATATGTAAAAACAAAAGACCAGCATGCCTATGTCTACGCTAGTAAATTAACCATGTTCAGGTATACTGCTGAGCACCAGGACAAACTGGCACAAAGAGCTGGCATATGAATTACTAAACTCACAGCCTCCAAGACAGACTGTCTGCCTGTAAAACTGCCCAAAGTTTCTGGAACATTTTAACTTCAGAAACATTCCCAGAACTGTCTGGCAGAATGGTAGCTGGCACCTGCTAAACTTGTGCAAGGAAACATTTTGACAGCTTGCTAGTGCAAACAACCACATTCCTGGGAACATTCCCAGGCAATGTTTAACATATAATACATAACATGTTGTATTACCAACAAATTAAGAACTACTCGGCATCTCAACCGGTCACTTTGATGGTGTAAAGAGACTTCGTAACTTTGTTCTTGAATAAAGATATTATTAAGTTCTTAAAAAAAAAAAAAAAGTTCTGAATGCCTGACTTTTATGATTAATTTAATACTTTAGCCACATACAGTATTATACAAAATTTTGAAAAACAGTATCAAAATGATACTCTTCTTAGTTTAAATTTTTGCAGCTCTAAAAGCCAATGGTGCTTCAAATGGAATAATTCAAAATGTTCCCCGAGATTCTGCACAAGCCAGCACTTGCAGGAGCCTAGACGCAATGTAACTCTGCAATTAATTTTCTGTCTCTAAGCTAATCTAATCACAAGCTCAGTTTCCCTCCTCTAGATGCACTAGATACTAGATATAAATCACAATCAAGAAATATACAGTAAGCGATTGCATATATTTGCAATACATATGAAATCAGTAATCTTATGCTTTATGATCATGATCATCAGTACTATCATGCTTAAAATCTCTCTGAGAAACATTATAGATTCAGAAATTGGTTCAATTTAGGACAACATTACTCAAATTAAGAAAAACATATTAAGAAATGCCTAAAATATTTTTTAAAAAATAAAAAAGTTTTTTTATTAAAAAAAAATACAAATTATTGCTAAGCTTTATTTTTTCTTTCTAATGGGAGTTTTTTTGACAGCTACTGCTATTCAATATTTTCTTTCATCACGTCAAAGGGAGCTTGCAAAGATAAAAATTTCAATTATGAAAAGGAGACCATAAAAATCAGTCTTAGCCTATATTTCAATATACAGAAGTGTTTCTGTAACATCTAACAAAGTAACTTCTGGAAAAATGTTGTGGTCTCAAATATTCAAAATCCTAAACAGCAGCTCTCTTGAGCAATAAGGTGACAAGTCATTTTATACCATTTCAAATGTATGACGAATTTGTATTTCAAATTCAGTTAGAGCAGCTACTGTCAGCAAGTATAGCAGGATGTTCTAGTTTCACCCTCTTGAGGTATTCTAAAGAAGTCTTTTTTTTTTTCCCTATAAACACTCTGCCTAGCCAGATACAGCTGATACTTAAAGCAAGCCTATTTGATACATAAGCAGAAAATAAACACTTAAAAATAAGTATAACCTCAACTGCTCAACAACTTTTTCTTCTTCTGAAGTTATTTAATTAAAAAAGCAACTCACCATTATATCTTGTTTTGCAAATTTAACATAAAGATCCACACGTCCTTTATCCTGCGGACAGATATCTAATCGACCGCTGAAAGGAGAAATCGTCACAGTTCTTCCAATCGGCAAGATAGGAAGGCCATTAGTAAGGCCACCATCAACCCACTTCTGTTGGAAAAAAAAAAAATAAAAATTTCAAAGTAACCTTAGTACAGTATGCCCACTAACTGAATACTTCATCCTTCCTGTCCCTGCCTTCTCCACCCCACCCTCAAGAAAACTTACAAGTTTCCTTCTCAGAATATCACGCACAGGCTTGAGACTGAGACATAAAACCAAGGAACTGACAATGTACGCACAGAGTGTTTAATTAATGAGCGTTTGGCACAATGTGTAAATACATGTGTAATAAATTTATTGAGCTATTAATAAGGCTCGTTAGTTGATCTACTAACAAAATGCCCCATGCAGAATTTTTCTCAACACATACATGAAAAGAGACGATTGTTAATATCACACGGGAACCACATCAGATAATGAATACTCCTCTACAACATTACTCTGATTCGAACTAGGAGCTGGACAATCTGTATGGGCAGGAAAACTGACTGCACAAGCTAACCCAAACATGCCTTCTCTCCTCTTCTTCCAGAGCCTCCTTCTTACACACACTACACAGGATAGCAATAGCTAGAAAGTGGAGGGTAAACATGAGAAGAAGCTGAACAAATATGGCACATAAAAGGGAGAAGACATCAAGTCTGCTACAGGAGTTGAGTACAGGAAAGAACGAGGAAGAAAAAACAAAAGCAACTAATAAATATCTTGCAAAGCCCCACATATTTCTTGGTTCTGAAGGCAGTCTAGGGGCACAAGCCTGATCTTCACAGGGACCACAGCCAAATTCCACCCCAGTATAAGCAGCAACAACTGTGACATCTCTTTCCAATATATTTTATACATTCATATTTCTTTCTGTCCTTACATGCATAACCCAAAACTCAACATCAGTCTACTGGATAGATGCATCACTGACACCATAACATGAGGTCTGGTGATCAGATGCATCTCACTGAAGTTAATACATCTACAGCCAAATTACTCATTCTACACTTCCTTTATCGTCAAGGAAGAGAAAATGCTTTTAGCACATGATTCACCTTATCCTAAAAAAGGCATTTACATCTGATTCGAGTTGTACTGAAATAGTTCTTTTCTTCTCTGATTAAAAAGGAAACTTGCATTAATTAAGTAGACTATTACAGACACTTAAAGCTAGGCAAGTTGAAATGTTGTAAGAAATAATATTATAAGATTCACCAGAGCGTTTTCTTAAGTGTTTGACGTCCCCAAAGATAAACTGAATAATCCAGGATATCAGCTTCAAGTTTCATTAACACAGAACACTACAAACAAATGACAAGTTGTACTAGTACTCTTTAGCACCGATCAGGTTTTCTGCTGTAGGTAATACTATATGTGACCGCTACAAAATGGCAAAATAATGCAAGTTTTACCACAAAATTACTGAAAATGTCATAGGAATTTAGTCACAAAAATAAAAAACAAAAAAAATCTCCCACAAAAAGTATACTATTAGTAAGTTCTTTACGACATCTAAATTAGTCTTCAAGTTCTTAGCAAGACACTGGCTTTCAATGTAGTGCCATACAGGAAGCATTATCTCAGGTTACAGTGTTTGGTCTTCAGAAGCCCCTGAGATTCTTTGAGGTGCATCACTTGGTGGTATAGATCCCTCTCAGCTGTGTCCTTTACCCTCACTTAAAGCAAATTTCCTCTTAATACTGTAAGTATAAGTTTCTCCCAGTGCCTCATCTAAGTTCATGCAATCAAAATACTTTGTTGTCACTTGCCCCTCCTTCCACTGTCTACTCCATATCTCATGATAAGTGGATTTACTCTTTTACACATGGATATATAGCAAATACCATCTGGGGAGGCTGCTTTGTCATTCTACCTCACCCGTTTCTTCACTTTCTCAGATGAAATTTGCCATTGCACACTTCTGTTATGCTCCTAAAATATAAGCTGCAAATATTCCCATTCAGTAGTCTCCACGGCCCTTTTCACCCTAGTATTTCATAATATGCTTTAGAGCTTGACTCTTGACGTTAGCTCCTGACAAAGGTACCTACAATCCACCATTGAATTCCTTCATCTTCCACAAAAGTCGTATTTCTCAATGCTTAGGATTCAAATCATTTTGCCTTAGAAAAGGATGGAAAAAAAGTAAAATTCCTAAACCTTTTAAAGCTATCTTCCAGACTTCTCAAAATCTATTATGCCATTGCTGCGCTAACTGTGAGTGAAGCTGCAACACACCTTAACGTTTCTACCACCCAGGCTTTTTTTCTTTTCTGTGTGTGTGTGTGTCTATAAACAGTCATTTATTATTGATTTATATGCAATGTTCCTTGGAGTACTAAGTGTCTTTTTGTTGCAATTCCTGCAGTGACAAGAACAGTGGAGTCCCTACCTAAGCCAAGCCAAAGACACTAGCAGATGACATCATTAATATCTTTCACAAGTCCGGCTTAGTAATTTTACCACTTAAAAGTTCTCCCACTTTAAAAAAAATCTGATTATTTATGTTCCCCCCCCCCTTCTTATGTAACTTCAATATTTATTTGAAAATCAAAACATTTACCAAGAGAAGGACAATACTTTTTATTAAGCAATATCTTTCATAAATTCTGTTATTCCTGGCTGACATGTCCTCTGTCATTTTATTTTCTTTCAAGTATTTGGGAGAAATGTCTTCTCAGTCAAAAATATTTTGGCTCTACAGTCCCTCATGTTACACAGTTAAAATAAAACATAGATACACTGCAAATAAAGATATGAGATGCCCCAGATTCTTTTAATTCCATTAACCAATTCTTGAAAAATGCTTCTTAGCTGATGAGGCAAATTCCTGGTAACTTCTGAATCCGTTTCTCTTTTGTAAGTACAGTGCAAAGACAGAGAAAATTCTGAAATAATGCGCAACGAAAACCAAACCAGGCAATGAAACTGAGGATGAAGGATGGACCTAATAGAATCTACCCATTTACCAGTAGATGGTTTTTACAAAGCTGTTCTGTAAGAACTGCAGTGTCACAAACTACAGCCTCATCATCAGATACAGTCAACTCAATCACTTGCGGATCTTTATGTGTCTTAAAGATTAACCTTGCCAGAGATTCGGAGGACACCTAACCAACTCAAAGAAAGGTAATTTCCCATGGAGCAAGTTTACCCTGCTACTACTGGAAGCCTAGTCCAAGGGCACCTTAAATACCCAACCCAGGTAAAAAGTAACTTGAGGCCATTAATAGACTATAAACTCTTAGGTGTTATTTTATGCTCCCTTTTCCTTCAGATTATTTTTAGGCTCATCAAACCAGAAGAAAACACACTACGAATAGATCGATGTTACGTCTATGCTACCATGCAATTTAGCTTATTCACCCCAAAAGTCTAGCCTCCAATCATGCATGCTACGGCTATGCTAGCTAATTCTAGTCCGAGCCAAACGCTTGCCAAAAAGCATTTGTCCTAAAAAGAAAATTGCAATGCTGGGAACAGTTTACCCTGGGTTTCACTCTCTATAGGCAGCATGGACAGACTAGCAACAGGTTTGGCTATTTCCTGATACTATTCCAGCAAAACTGCACCATATTACCTTATGTATCATGCAACCTGACTTCAGATTACATATTGAAACACATTTCAAAAACACTCCCAGATGACCTGGTGATAGGTATGCAGGTGATGTATGCAGCCCAGACAAGATTCAGATCAACTGTCCTGAACCACAGTGATAAGGCCAGTAGACTCGAGCAGCTAGCAGGGAGTAAACTCTATTCCATACCGCCATGGACCATATGGCCTAAGGAATTTAATCCCTGAAACCAGTGTAAATGCACACAGACGGAGCTTTGGTCTGTTACAGTAAAGCTCTCAGGAAACTTGGAATATGATGCTAGACTCGAGAAAGTCCAACAGAGGGCTACAGAGATGATCGAGGGACTGGAACACCTCTCTTATGAGGAAAGGCTGAGACATCTGGGTCTGTTTACTCTGGAGAAGACTGAGAGGGGATCTCATCAATGCTTATAAATATCTAAAGGGCAGGTGTCAAGAAGACGGGGTCAAACTCTTCTCAGTGGAGTCCAGTGAAAGGACAAGGGGCGACGGACACAAGCAAGAACACAGGAAATTCCATTTCAAAATGAGAAAAAAATTCTTCACTTTGAGGGTGACAGAGCACTGGAAGAGGCTGCCCAGAAAGGTGGTGGGGTCTCCTTCTCTGGAGATATTCAAAACCCAGCTGGATGCGTTCCTGTCCAGCCTGCTCTAGGTGACCCTGCTTTGGCAGGGGGGTGGACTAGATGATCTCCCAAGGTCCCTTCCAACCCCTACCACTCTGTGATTCTGTGAATATGGTAGGTGGCCTCACAGAGCCAAATCAATATCCATTCTGTCTTACTGACTTCAGTGCTTACCATTTCTGGATCATGAGATTACATGCCATGCATCTGGCTCTATACTGCAGGCTTTAGGGCCCCTATTACCCCCCTCACATACCCTCATTACCCATTAATCCAAGCCATGGAGCTACTATTGCTATAGAGATCCTATGGTTTTTGCTCTCACCAGTATTCTGGACTAAAGAATGGAAGTCACACTCATTTATGGGCAATGGTTTTCTCAGAAAAAAAAAAAAATTTCCTCATACCACAAATACACTGTTTTACAGAGTACAAGAAAAGTCAGTGCAGACATGCAGAACTAATCATTCTAATAAATTACAATAAATGAAAGCAACGTTCTTCTCAGAAACCACCTTTTCTGAATCTCACTTAAGAGGAGTAGTAAGAAGCTTTGGGAATGATAAGAAGGCTTTCCCGTAACAGAAGAACCAGTTTCCATGGAACACTAATTGATTTCACTTCTGAATACAAAAAATAAAGTTGGGCAGGAACAAGAACTGTCCACTAAGAAGAGGCTCCAGGTGTTTCAGTAAATACTACAGTACCCAGGCAAATCATAATAACAGTGTTCATCCCTTAAAATGTGTTTTAAATAAGTTTAGGACAAAATTCTGAGCCAACATTTCAATTTCTTAATTAAAAGACCACCACAAGAAATTTAACAACGACACTTCCCTTTAACTACGGGCAGAATTAACCTAGAACATGCATGTATGCCCTTTGAACTGCGCAAGCAACATATAAAGACTCCAATCAACAAAATTTCCAGACCCTGTGAAGCTACAAGCAGTCTCCATTAAACTCAAGCAGTCAGGCAATACTGATTTAAACCCTTCAAACATTTTAGCTGATACGTATTGCTGTATACATAAATCTAAAGCTGAGAAGCTTTCTGACATAACAAACTCCAACTCCCTCTTGCTAGAGACAAATGCATGTGGTTTTGTGTGGATTTTTTGGCAGGGTGGCTGTGAGGATTACAGATGTCCTAAAGGCATCATTTGGATGTGTATGAGGAAATAAAGGAAAGAGTATCACATAGCACTTCTCAGAAAGAAAGAAATACCTGTTTTCACGCTTCTAGTAAATTGAGAGTAAACAGTCAAGAATATTCTTAATATATTTATGTAAGAAAGACAAAACAGTTCTTGAAGCTAAAACAAGAACAGGCAACTGTGAAAAAGTTCTCTTTACAGTAGCGTATACCTTTCAAAACTTCGTAGCCATGTTACTATAGGGGAAAAAAAAAGTTTATTATTTATGCTTGTCCAGAGATGAGAGATCTGAAGGTAGCTGGTAAGCATGTAACTCTGTACGGAACATGAGAACAACACATACATAAACACACACATGTACTCCAGCAGTGTCCAATCTGCTAAGATCTCCTGTATTCCTTCCATTAAACAGAAAAGCAGAATGGTGGTCCTTTAAGTTGCAAAAAACATTGCAGAGTTGGTAACAGCTTGTCATGAGAAGCATCTTTACTAAGAGATCTTTCTTCTTGTGGTAAGTGTTAGACATTATCTTCAAGGAAACAGATTCATGCTACAGAGATCATCTCAGTCTCAGCACCCACAGTTTTTCAAACAACACATGAATAAGGTCATGTCTTCTTTCATGGTGTTAATCTACAGTATCAACAGAAACAATAACTGTTCTATAAAATATAGTACTGCAGTTGCCTTCCCTTAAGATCAAATAAGTGCATCATAAATGAAGAATGCTTTTACACAAACACAGAAAAAAGTTGGAAGTTAAACTTAATGAAAAGTTACCTCTCCTTTATATTCCACTGGCTTAATTCCTGCATATACTGGTACAAAACTACTTGCTAGCAGGACCTATAGAAAAAAAGAAAGGAGAAAGACTAGAGAATGAAATTGAAGAAAGGGTAACAAAGTAATTCTGAAACAATGCATATTTTCGTAGATATTTATCTATATTAAATAATAGGGCAGTAATCAATCAATGCATTAGTTTTACATAAACCCATTGTTATCTCAAAATGTCTTCTTGTTACGGTATGTCAAAATTGAATAAAACTATTCAATAGGGTTCATTTTTTTATGACTTGACAGTGACAACTCTAAAAACAAAATACCACAAAATAACTCCCTGATTAATGTGAACCCACCCCTGGGGCCCTCAAAAAAAGAAGGACATGGACCTGTTGCAGTGGGTCCAGAGGGCCACAAAGGTGATCAGAGGGCTGGAGCACCTCTCCCATGAAGAGAGGCTGAGAGAGTTTCAGTTGTTCAGCCTGGAGAAGAGAAGGCTGGGGAGACCTTATAGTAGCCTTCCAGTACTTAAAGGGGGCCTACAGGAAAGACGGGGAGGGACTCTTTATCAGGTAGTGGAGCAATAGGACAAAGGGTAGTGGTTTTAAACTGAAAGATGGGAGATTTAGATATTAGGAAGAAATTCTTTCCTGTGACAGTGGTGAGACACTGGAACAGGTTGCCCAGGGAAGTGGCAGATGCCCCATCCCTGGAAGTGTTCAAGGCCAGGCTGGATGGCGCTTTGAGCAACCTGATCTAGTGGGAGGTGTCCCTGCCCATGGCAGGGGGCTTGGTCCCTTCCAGCTCTATGGTTCAAAAGCATACAAACTTAGTTTTACACAATGTGAAGTAAATCTATGATTTTGCAGAAACTAAATATGCATATGCTGGAAAAAAAAAAATGCAATCCAGAGTACTGTCAAAGAAGCTGATCCAGTCATTCTGCTAAAATACTTATATAGTGTTTACTCTTCTAATTAATCAGATTTTTTAAGAATTCAAAATTCCTAAAATGCAGCCAGAAAATTCACATATGTATATCTTTATCTAACATTTTCAGTATTTCTCTAACAGTAACAGACCAGTGTGGACTCCTATTTCACAGCTCCCCGTTTTCCAAACTAAATAGAATCATAGAATGGTTTAGGTTGGAAGGGAATTTAAAGTTCATTTAAATAAAATAGTGTTCTGTGCACTGCTCTGTCACAAACATACAAATCATAGAATCGCTGAGGTTGGAAGGGACCTTTAAGATCATCAAGTCCAACCATTAACCTACCCTGACAAAAGCCACTTCTAAATCACGTCCCTAAGTACCCCATCCACCCTTTTTTTAAACACTTCCAGGGATGGTGAATCCACCACCTCCCTGGGCAGCCTATTCCAATGTTTAATAACCCTTTCAGTGAAAAAATGTTTCCTAATATCCAGTCTAAACCACCCATGACATAACTTGAACCCATTTCCTCTCATCCTATCACCTGTCACCAAGGAGAAGAGGCCAGCCCCCATCTCTCTACAACCTCCTTTCAGGTAGTTGTAGAGGGTGATGAGGTCTCCCTCAGCCTCCTCTTCTCCAGGCTGAACAACCCCAGCTCCCTCAGTCGTTCCTCATAAGGTTTGTCCTTATGTCCTTATCCCTCACCAGTTTGTAGCCCTCCTCTGGACATGCTCCAACACCGCAATGTCCTTCTCTTCCCTCTTCCTCTCTTCTCTCACCTCCAGTTTAAGAATTGCAAGTCTAGGAATGCTGCTACATGATGATTGTAAAGACTATTTCAAAAGCGGGAGATTATTAACTGCCTTTCCACATCCATTGGGACTAGTAATAGAAAGTAAGAACTTAAAATTTTATCAACACATACTCACAGTTTAGCCACGATGAAAAAATTGGAACCTTAAGGCTTGCTAAGTGTTGAAACCAACTGCATATGGAAGTGGAAAGATTTCTGGCACAGGATATACAAGTTTTGCTGCTATAAAACGCTGCCTGCCCAGCAGGACCTCTTCCCATGCCTTGGATATAGTACATGATGTCTAGGAGAAGCATAATACGCTTATATAACCTAAGCAGCTCTACCCTCCATGCTACTGGGCAGCCACCAATATTCAGACTGCTGTATAAATGATGCACACTTAGCTGAAGCCATGCGCAAAAGCATATGTTACCCTGAAAGAACAGACAATATGAACACTTTCCAATGTGCAATTATTCTGAATTTTATTACTGTTATTCCAACCCATTTCACTGCTAGCTTATGGAACAAAAGAATAGAAAAGAAATTGTTAAGTCAGTTAAAGAACTATTAAAGTACTAATAAAATATATGTGTTTCCAAGATTATCTTGAAGCTTCTAACTGTCTTCAGGTTAGAAGAGATCACTGGAGAAACTATAAACCTACAGAATAATAATCTCCATGCTTGTCACTGCTCACTAGCATACCTAGAAATAACATTGCATAATCTGAGATAATTATGCAAAGGTAATTATGCAAAAAGTTTAAGTTCTAAAAATTACGAGAACTGATTGACCGGGTAGAATATAATGAGTCAAGATTTTTAAAAATGACACGTTAAAGGCAAACTTCCCATGCATACTTTGAGATTTTGTTAACAAGTGTTGGATTTTTTTTTTTTCTTTAAGTGTTAATTAAAAGGAAACTCTTACTTACTCTAAGCATCCACAAGGACAGAGAAAGAAGAAAATCATTCTTATTCTATTTTCTCCTTTATTCTGATGTATCTTATGATGTCCTCCACTAAGATATAATCAATTACTAGAAAGAACATTTGCCTTACACGCATCTGAATTCATCCTACAATTTCATATCAGCTTATGTATACAATCCTGATCCAAATTTAAAAAGTGGTATTCAAAAGAAAATAGACAGGCAGTAAAAGATATACTTTCCAGCGACAGTTAAAATACAGTTTATCTATGGTACTTAACATTACATTATATCTATTCCCCACAAGGACTTGTGGAAAGTGCTGGATTTTATTATTTTTTTTGTTTTGTTTTAAGACAGGAACTTTCTTTTCTTACTTCCTCTTGTGATGAAACATGATATAAATGGTATCAATGACGTAACAGATGCAAAAAGACTCTGAGAATTGTTATAAAATTTGGAGATCCTCTATTTTATTCTCCTTTACTATAACCGTTAGTTATCCGGTTACTTTTTAAACAGACTTTGCCTACAAGGTAGTCTGTTTTAAAACAGACTTTAAAAACAGATGGAAGAAACACACACAAAAATAAATTTTTGCAAAATTTATGAAACTGAAGGATCAAATTCTGTTTCCATTACCTATGTCATGGTTGTAGCACCACTGATAGTGTAAGTGATTACTTGAGTAAAACAGTGACTTCTTGTACAGCTAATAACATACTCCTAAACCTTGAAAAAAACTCAAGCATTTTTATTTAAAGCAGCAATATTCATTACCTTAATGAGGTCCTCCCTGGAGGCAAAATTTGAAACCAAGTGATTTTCCCCATTTTTCGTGTTAGTGACTGACACATAGAGCCGGTTCTCAGCTATCTCATGAGCATTAGAAGGAAGAATAGACTCTACGCCTTCCCTAGAGCAAAGAAAATGCTAAACATTATTCACCATCATTATTTAAAAACCTTGCAAATAACTTAGGGGTGAAATAGTGCTGAGCTCCCCACAGCACAGCAAAAACATGCACACTCTCCATTCTCACTTACAGAGCGTCACACAAAATGATCTTACAGATAGGTACCTAAGTGTTTTCATAAAATCATAACCAGGTGTTACAGCACCGAAGTCCAGTTTTCTAACTTCCTCTGCAAATCCATAGGCAAACTGCTTACATTTCTGCAAATTAAAATATTCACAATTAAGGATGTTTTAGCTATGGGAAATATGTTCAACTGTGGTATCTAAAACTTACTAGAAGCTAAAGCTTTAATGAAGAGAAAGCTATAAGATCAGACTAAAATATTTTCTCATACGTGCTGGGTTTCTAACAACATATGCGTAACAAAATGTTGATTTGTAAGAAAACAAGATCCACAATTAAAAAATAATGTAATAATAATAATAATAATAATAATAATAATAATAATAAAAAACCCTCACAAGAATACCACTTTAACAATCAAGGAAAGCTAAAGGCTATTTTTCTATGTATAACCACTGCTAAATCATCAGTTCTCTGAACCATGTCATTACAAGAAGAATCATTTATATTTCACCTTTTATTTTAAAGACTACTTTGGTACTAAAACCAGACACATAAGCATTAAAAAAACCCTACAATTACTACAATTTCTTTTCACTAATGCAAAAAACCTGCTACTAACAGATACAAACATTTAATGAATAAAACTGGAAGTATTTACTGAATAGAATACTACGATAGAAGACAAGGGAAGAAAAGACAACTGCAGAAAACCAGGCAAAAGATTCCACTGCACAAAGAAACTCTTTTATACTAACTGAATTGCATAGTGTTAACAACTGCAGAAGAATACCTTGAAGTGTGACCCATAAGAAGTCCTAAAGGACAGTAAAGCAATAGGTAGCATTTATTTTTTAGCAAAAAGATTCTGAAACAATGAATGATGACTCTGAATGCCTAAGACTCACTATTCAGTATTCATGTACCTTTTTTTATCCTTTCATGCAGAGTTCTCCAACGATTTTAGGGACTTGGGGAAAAAACTAAATCCAATCTTACGCAACTTTCTGAAATTGGTACTCAATAAATACATTATATCCATATTCACCTATTTAACCACACGTTTACAGAATAACAGATTTGTCTATAGATAGTCTGAGGTTCCTGGTTTACTGGCTTCCTGCATGAAAAACAAGTATGTTATTAGTAACAAAATAAATGATTGAAGTGGCTGGGGAATTAAAAAAAGAGAGAAGTGAATGTGTCCTACTCAGGAGGAAGGTGCAGGATTTAATGAATGGAAAAAGAGGAAAGAGTTGGAGTGACAATTAGTATGAGATCAGGAACAAGCTGGTTGGAGCAGTTTAACTTTCTCGGATCATTCGTATAACAGAGCAGTCAGACCTAGGTGAAAGGCAGAAATGTAGTTCTCACATCCACTTTCTCTATATGGCCTTCTGATAAACATATGAAAAAGGTTTGTTAAGAGGTCCATACCTCTTAAACCAATAATCACTGTAAAGATTTGTGCTATTCTGTTTCACATAGGTTAGATTAGCATGTTTACCTTAGGAGGTATTTGCCATTGCCAGTTCCAAGCCAATTCAAATATGTAAAACTAGTTACATGCACCCCATCTTGGAATTTATTCTACATTAGGCAGTTAGGCTTCTTCAGTCAATCAGTTGGAAAGAGGCGCATTCAGACACCTCTCTCTCTTAACAGAGAAGAAACCCACAAAACCCTACATAAAAGCACCTGAGAACTACTATCTGTATATCTAAGATGCTTTAATAAAGTGACAGGGAGCTAGGAGTAACGGGGAGGTACATGAATCCAAACCTAGGAGAAGGACAGAAAACTACTTTCCATATTACAAGTTTAAGAACAGACCCTACCTACACTCTCAATTCTTGCTATCAAAAGGGAAAACTTACAGCTATGAATTGTTTATGATTTTACTGCTAGAAGCATTAAACAATACATCGAAATTTTAAATAGGGACTGAGGATGTGTTTAGAAATTATAACCACTTGTATTGAGTAAAGCAAACTTGACATCAAACACCATCAAGGTACTTTTGAAATAAATAGTACTTATCTATAACTCTGTATAAGCCTCCCTAGTATTCTCCAGTCCCATGCCTTTTCAACCGTGACAAAAATCTAAGATACAACTGAAAAACATTTGCAAACTGTCATATTAGAACAGCAACAGTCAAAACAAGAAATCCTCAATGTTACATTCTCTCCAAAATAAGGAAAGGTTGTACTAGAGCTTTGAGACTAGGAGATGGAGGACGTCCTAATTATAGGTTGTCTAACAGCCATCTCCGGGGAAAAAATTAAAAATAATTAAATGATGGAAGAGTTATATTTTTGGATATAAAATATTTCAAGTTAGAAATGTAATAAAAGTAATAATATAATTAACTTGATATGAAAATTTAATTCTATTCCGTACATAACACTGCCTTCACTTAAATTCTGTGAGAATTAAGAATTATTCCTCCCAAAAAATACCTCTAAATTTTCCATTTAAACAATGTAAGAGAATGACTAATTAATAATAATTGAAAGTTAATGAAACAACCTTCGATTTGTTTAAAATGACATATTTTCAAGGAAAAATCCATCAGGCTCAGCGTAATATAGATTTAGTTTCCACAAGCATAAAAAATAAACACTCTTGTAATGTTTTTACTTCGAAAGATCTCTGTAAGTTGGACCAGGCTGTGAACAAATGTTCATACCCAGAACCTAGTATAAGCAGAAAAATTTCATTGGGCTAAGAAAAGGCTAGCTGCTATGCTCACCCTAGAGGAAATTAAAGTCAGAGGTATGCACTATACCAGGCAAAATTGAAACTATTAGTCAGAGGCTACAGAAAAGGAGTAACACCTGAACAGAATAGAAGTAAGGTTCTCTTCACAGAAGAGTGGAATTCTCCTAATACCAAATTGTCTAAAGAATGCACCTAGGGAGTGGCGGGGTGGAAACTCGCCAGGGAAGAACTTATTGCTGAAAGTAACAGAAGTACAGTTAACTGCAAGCTAAATTCATATCACAGCAGAAACAACCAAGCAGAAAGATCAGTGGCAGAGCGTGGTATTGGCTGTGACTTTTGTTTGAATCAAATGCAGTGAAATTTCTAAGAAGCGAGGCCCAGAGAAACTTACCTAATGCTCACCGTACTGAAACGTAAGTGTACTTCGAACAAAAGTCTAGCAGCCTTTTTTTCCACCCACAATAATGCAGTTTATTATAATTAAAAATATTGTAGAAATATTAACATTTTAGCAAGACCTAGTCCTCTACATATGTTAACCACAGGCATCTCAGAGGGCAAAGCAGCCTTAACTTAAGGGGAGAAACAAACAAAGAAAAGCCAATGCTCTCCCACAAACCTGTAACAGACTACTCATTATCACTTTTCTGTCTCTACATGACACCATACCAATGGTGAGAAAAGGGTAGCATCTCTGGAGGAAAAAAAAACCCTCAAATAGACATGTATGCAGCACATTAGAACAGACCACTGTGAGGGTTAACCCTCCCTGGCATACAATGGGGCTACTGCTGTTAAATCATGAATTATACCGAGCCTAAAGGAGGTGCACAAACCACTTCTTGCACTGTCTAATGGAGCACAGACAGGAAGGAAAAAAATTGATTCGGTGCGTGGTGTTCTCTGAATTTATGAAGATACAGTCCCTCTGCCATCTTCATTTCCTTTCACTAAAGGATGGTGCTATGCATTTGCTTAACAAAGCCTACCTCTAGCCAAGAAAACAACTATTAACTTTGTAACGTACAGTGATTGAGTGCATATACATTTCAGTATATTAAAGTAAATGTTGAGTTGTATGCAACCAGATATATACACATGAAATTTATATTTACATAGCTTAAAATATAAAGTTCATATGACAGACTTTTAGCATAAAGAAATATTTGCTTCATAAACATTTCTGCCCACAAGTCACAGATTTTGTTAATGAAAACACATACACGAGTTCTGTTTCTTTATAAGAGGCAAGAAGAAAACCAAGAACCAAAATATTTAAGAAAACTTAATGATAGATGATTATATCAAAAATATCCTTGGAAAATGATCATGTCCTATACCTACGAGTTTATTAATTTACCTCTATATTTTCTGGTACTGCTAATAAGACAGTGGCAGCCAGTGATCCTGCTGAAGCTCCCGCAAAAGCTTTCACAACTTTCAGTAACTTCTTACCATGCCTGTAAAAAGCAGCTGCTGCCCCCAAGTGGTAAATACCCAGAAACCCACAAGCTGCAAACGACAGATTGATATGTTTCATTTTTGCTGTGGAAATAAAGTTTCACAGTCAGAAAAAAAGACTAGTTTTATATATTTTATTTTAAAATAGTATTATAATATAATAATATACTATATAATTGTAATATAATAAATATAT
>VXBH01002023.1:27195-44153 GCA_013400035.1 Rynchops niger | reverse complement strand
AAAAAAAAAAAAAAAGGGCCATGAAGGTGCATAAGACCTGCTGCAGCTTCTGGGACCTGCTGTGCAGAAGGCAGCAGAGCATACCTGGGAGCATTGTAAGCATGTGGCTCAAAGAATACAGACTGTATATCCCGAGGATAAAAGCATCCTGCCTGCTTAGACAGGGGCCAGCTGCACAGAGTGCCTTACACCTGCGAAGGAGTAGTCTACCTCTCTTATAATCCATGCTTACACCAAGGCATTCTCCTTTGTCTGCCATTCTGCCCCTCACTTGGTCTGTAAGTATAAGCAGCGTAAAAAAACCAACCAATCAAACAAAAAAACAACACACAAAAAATGGAATTTCTTTGTGCCTTCAAAAAGCTGCTAAAAAAAATCCTACACAGCTTAAACAAGATCTTCTGTTCTCCATATGGGTGGATAATAACATGCTCAAAGCCAGTGCCAGCTACGTATGAGCACTTGCTGGCTGAGTATTTAAAAACGCAGCTGTAACCTCAAAGTGGATAGGAAGTTATGTTCCTTTATGACTCTGAATAACCACTGGTGGGAAAATCTCACAGTCTGGAGGTCCACTTTGGGGAAATATACAAATCTTCAATGCATGTCCTTCCATCTGCACAATATTCAATGACAAGTTGGCAAAGTAAAGANTGTGCCAATGCAGTCAGGATTCGTGTCCTTTAAGTGCAGAAGTTCCTACAGTAAATTATCATACTCTTTCATAGTTAAAGGTGATGACTTTCACCTTTTTTAATAATAAAGTTACAACATCTTCAGTAGAGAAACTGTCTCTGATTATGTGTTTGCATAGCTCTGAGAAAAACAAGGCCTTGACCTTCCTGGGCCATCAGAATCACACTGTAATACAAATGCTCAATTATTAATGTTACTTTGGGCAATATAATTCTGGAAAGATGCTCCAAATTGACTCATAATTGACTTACAATTAATTTCTGATGTGAATATCTGCAGCAAATTTGAGTCTGTTGCTAAAAGTTTGCTTAAAATTCCAGTCACAAAGAAAAAAAAAGAAAAAAAAAAATATTGCAGGCTATATGTGCACTAGTAAATTAAGCCATGCTAGGAGATGTTCCAAGTATTGTAATTGCATGTATTTTTCCATTGGTAGTATGCTTTCTGGAAGGTACTCAGCTGGGGTCAACCATCAGTCTCTCAAACAATCCCTTGGCATGATTATGAAGTTTGAGACCACCCCCTGGTTAAGTGGGACCCTCTTTGCAGGCTAGGGGGATTTAATGATTTGGATTCCAGCCTTTTTGCACCAGTTGGGTTCAATGCCAGCAAATGCTGCCTAGCACTGTTTTACTTGGTATTACAAATGTCGCCACAGGGGCCAGATATCGCAGTATCGTTGCTTGCAATATTATCAACAACAGAGTCATCTGTCACAGCTCCGGAATGTGTTCATCATTTTGTTTAACTGATTTATATTTCAGTGTAAACTGTTTAGTGTCTTCAGCTGTTTCTGTTCTTGTACATGGCCAGATTGCAAACAGCAGGGAAAAAAATCCTATCATCCATAAGCAAGCATTTCATTTCTTGGCTGAAAATTTCACACAGGAGAGAGGTCTCTAGTTTGTATGCTAGTAAATGCATTTACAGCTGAGACGCCATCACAAAATGGACTGCCAGTTATGAGAATAAGTTTGCACATGACTGAACATGTCCAACACACTTGCATTTAAATTATTTGGAACGAATGGTCTAATTTCTGATATTCTTCATTCTGTACTTGCCATTCAGCGCATAGAAATTCAGACCACCGTAAACTTGTGTCAGCTGTTTTGATATCTAAAAAGGTTTTTTCAGTATTTTCTCTCTTATCACAGATATTTTTCAGAACAAGCTAGGAACTCTTTCCTGATTAACTATTGAAAAAAAATTAATAAGCAATAATGATGGATGATTCTCCAAAGCTGTATGATTTGGCTCACAGGACACCTCTCATCTCTCTCCAAGTAATAATTTGGAAGTGGCTAGCTAAAAGTCAGGAATATCTATTTGGAGCTTCTCAGAAGCATCTTAATGAGTGGGGGAGGGATTCCGGGCAATAGGATTTTGCCTTGGCATACCAAGACAGGGAGGGTAAAGAGCCCCAAGAACTTCTGAAAGAGGTCAAAGGGAAAGTAAACTCCAAGGTCTATTTCCTGCTTACAGTATTGGATGAGTCTCATGGGGAATTCTCTCTTTATGTGAGACTTCTTCCACAACAACTAAGAAAATTGTTACCCTTTCTGTGTCTCAGACATGCAAACTGGAATTGCTTTCCCACAGTATCTGTACAGTTCTTTTGAATACTTAAATGGGAAGCTCCTCCAGGCAAAAGCTGAGCCTCAACCCAGCACGTACAGCTGCCCGTACAGCTGACTCTGACCTACACCAACAGTACAACTGAGACATTATGTGATCTGACACTGAGGTTAAAGCCTCATGTATTACTTATTTAAACTGAGTAACTCGTGCCTGACAAAAGGATAACTTTGGCTTAAGAACAAAATTTCAATCATAGTTAAAAGTGTTAGCTCACTTTTGTGTTTGNTTTTTTTTTTTTTTGACAAAGATTTTAAGACTTCTTTTTCTAAGGATGTTTAAAGATAACTTTGCACCAGAGGTACATTTAGTACAATAATGCTAACTGTGGCTTTTAGCCATTTCTGCAATGTAGACAAGAAAAGCGGAAGCAACTCCTTTCTCTTGAATGGATTAATAAATGAATGGCAAATGAAATCTGTTGTCAGTCACCAGATGGTGCAATTATCAACAGTCCTACAAATTTTGTTTAACTGTATGTATGGTTTAATCTTAAGGAAAACACACTTCGTTGGTTATACCTTTTTTCATCACGGAAGATATTGCATTTTATAAGCAATGACTCTAACTGGAAAAATTTCCTAAGTGCAGAGAAAAAAATAAGAAAATACATTGCTTGATATCAGAGTTTCTTAAGCACAACCTAAAGAACCTGATTGTTATTTTGAAGCTGTGGATTTGTATCCATAGCTTCATAATTCATGCATTTCGTGTTCATCTAGTAATGCCATTCTACATAGTAATGTTGCACAATTTAATATATTCAGCAGGAATACTTTACTCAATATCCTTAGGTACAGAAAAAGAAAGTTCAGCAGGAATGTAGCATTACTTTAACTTTTGTTACTGGAAATAAAGTGATTACAGTCCTTGTATATACAGTAATAGATTTAGGAATAAATATTTAATATTATCAAATGTGGTAGAATATTTGGGAAGGAGATTAACAAAAACCCAGATGCTGCTGTATTTTTTTTAATGTGCAAAAAGTGACTGCATTTTAGACAGAAATTACCTTGAAACTTGACTCAGTAAATTCAGTTAGATTTCAAATTCTAATTCAGAACATTTAGTCCTTGAATAGGTCCATATATGAATAAAAGCAGGGTTGTTGCCGTGCAAAAGTATGTGCTAAAACCCAGTCTTCTTACAAGGCAAGTCTGAACCATTTTTCTGTACGCATTGAACCTGATCCTTCTGTAATACACACTTGTGAAACAAGAGTTAATTTGTCTTATGACAGTGGTCTTCCTCATAGATGGGGCAAAAAAGGTCATCCCAAAGTTAGATTTATAATGAGAAACAGTGTAAGGGATTATGTAAGTAAGTGTGCATGCAGATACAAATATACTTTGAAAACAGATTCCTAGCCACAGGAAAGAAATTACAGCTCTTATTAAAACAAACAGAAGTCGTCTATAAATATACAAGGCCAGAACTCCAACTGCAGTAAGTAAAATGACTTATGTCTTAGTTTGAAAGGAATGCATAGTATGTGACTTCTGATTTAATTAATCAAGGGTCCATAACTTTGGGAGGTTAAAATTCTCTCATCAAAGTAAAAGATCAGAACCACAAGTGTGACTGAAGAGCCCTTGCACTGCCATGAAAAAAACAAGGAAGGAACCTTTTGTTCTGGTCCTGAAACCCTGATAGGTTTGCTTTTCTCCCTTCTCCTCTGTGAAGGCCAACAGTCAGAGACTGCTCAAACAAATACATTTCTAGGGGTTAAGAAATTTACGGATTTGTGGCTGCACAAGTCAGTGGAGGAAGAGAAACAAAGGAGTTGCTGTGACTTATCTAGGTCACTCAAGGAGCTTGCCATGATGTATTTGGTCTAATTTAACTTCACAATTGCTTCATAGTGCAAAGCAGTCAACAGTGGGCAGGAACTAATTTCAAGTCAATAAATATATTAGGCTATTGTAACCGTAGAAGGATTATAAATGGATAAGAAATAAAATGACAGATTATTACTTGCTTCAAAGTCAATCAACGAAAAAATTTGTTGTATGGTTTTCTCTCAGAAACATTAGCCATACAGTTAAAACTTTAAAAAGAAATACATCTGTTGTACGACTGAGTGTAGAAATTTATAACTGCACACCCTTCCCCCAACAAAGAACAAGCAAACAAAAAATATAGGTTAAGAATTACTACTTGGTATAGATACTCAAAGTAGGTCTGTGACACTGCCTGAAACTGTAGCATGCTATCATGAGTTATTTTGGACTGAAAAGTTCGAGCTTAAAGTAAAAATAGCTATAGCCAGAGGGTAAAAAAGGAACTAAAGAGAACATATAAACGCACTAGAAATAGGACAAAAAGAGTTCATACCAATTTGATTAAGTTTTTCTTTCTCCTTGCAATTTATATAGTACCCTAGATAGACAGCTTCCTTAATTATATGTGTGCATGAATTTCTGATTATGGTATACTGGCCTGAGAAGAAAATTTGTACAAAAAACTTCCCACTTCACCTGAGATCATGAATGCTAATGAAAACCAAACCTTGAATTATGCAATTAAAAGTAGTGTGATTTTCCAATATCGATATTACTTTATCCTTAGTAATTCTGTAATTATCTGAGCATATCCATTTCTAGCAAACTGAAAAAAATCCAAGTGACTGACCTAAAGTGCCTGACCTAAAGTGCCCTATTTTAGCTTTGTTTTGCTTTCAAGTTGCTTGTATCAAAATATCACCATTCATTAAATACTGTTTATTGGTAACACTTTTTGGCACTCAGGTTACTGACTAGCTATCTTTATAGGCAGGATTCTAGAGAGAGCAGGGAACACAGCCACAAGATGATATAAAGGTTGAAATGCAAGTTCTGACACTGCAAAGATTTATGCACCTGACGACTCCATGCACTGCAAGGAATCCCTGCTGACATCAGATGAGCTGTTCTCAAGATGCTGAGTTACACATGGTTTCAAATACTTGCAAGTTTAGGAGCAATTAGGAAGGAAAACAGTTAGTACCTTGTGTTACTAAAGCCCTAAGTGCAACTTAAAACAATCAGTTTCAGTTTTAGACGTTATCTCCAGGGTTACACATGGTCTGCACATTTTCATGGCGTGGTTCAATATAACTTTTGATTTTAGATTACTGGACACCAGAGCATCAATTTTGCTTTCATGACTTGCTTTCACTTGTCCGTTTCACGTAGGGAGTGTTTTCAGTTAAATCCCCCTTGAGTAACAAGCCTGGTTAAGTGTTCTCCTCCTTGCTCAGCAGTCCATGTTGGGCTGCCCTGATCTTCGCTATGCAGCAGGATGGCACAGATAAACATCCTGAACCCACACCTCCCTTGCTGGTTACACCTATGTCTGACCCTGTGCAATGTGGTTTGGATTGCTGTTACTCCACCTGGGGCACCTCACCGAGGCAAGAGGCAGAGAGTGCCTCCATTTTAGAATATGATTTTTGGAGTGATGAGTGAAAATCTCCAGAGAAACGGTGAAATATGTAGTCTCTTCTGTGGACTGTTTTCATCCTTTGTCCCATGGGCATGAACTTGGTTCTCCACTTCTGTCAAAAATGATGTCAGCACAGTGATCGCTGAATCTATGGGGCAGTTTCTGTTGGATTTGCTGTCTGCTTTTCAAAATGCAGTGTGGAGGTCTAAAAAGGTCAGTCCGTAATTTAAAGCTACTCTTTGATATATGCAAGGTTTGAGGCTACAAATCCTGTGTTTAAGTTAAAAAAACTTGGGGATGTCTCCTAGGTCACAGGATTCTGGACACATGAACAAGGAGAAAACATTTAGCAACAGATAAAGGCAAAGCTACTGCTTAAACAAAGTGGCCATGCTTTGAAATATCTGGTATTTGTATTTAAGGTTTAAACATGCTGAGATTGCATCTCTTCTTCAGTGTTTCCTTTGCAGTAGCTTCTTTTTTTTTATTTTTTATTTTACTTCAGCTGAAAGAACTTGGTGACTTTGGTGGATTAGATGATTGTCTAAGACAAGGAAGTGAGTTAAACCAGGTCATGTTTCCTCACCTCTGCTACAAGCTAAAAGCACACACATGAACTGGTACCACAGTCCAGTTAATGCTCAATGACTTTTGAAGCAATGACAACTTGATCAAGTGAGTCTGCACTCTGAAGGGTTTTTTTTTAAACAGATATTCCCTCCTCTGTTATACAGTGGAAGTAATGAGAAAATATTTATTTAACAGTCTAATCAAGATCCAAGTGCTACAAGGGCCTTCATTTGCATTCTTTTAGGTTTATTATTTTTACTGAAAGTTACTTACTGCTTGTTCCTACAGTGGCAGAAGGGCAATAATAACTGATGGAAAAGCTTAGGGTGATGTATATATGTATAACTGTGCCATGCTGTAGCACAGTCTAAGAAACAGTAGCGCTTTGGTTTCCCTCTCCCAAGATTTCTGATCACCCCACCTTCTGAGTGGAGCACTCCATGGCTGAGGTGGAATTATTTTTCCCCACAGCAGCCCTCACAGAGCTGTACTTTGTATCGGCAGCTGGACAGGTGTTGGTAACACCCCAGTGCTTTGGCTACTGCTGAGCAGCGCTCGCACAGCATCAGCGCTGTCTCTCCAACGTTCCCCCTCACCAGGAGGCTGGGGGTGGGCAAGAGCTTGGGAGGGGACACAGCCAGGACAGCTGACCCAAGCTGACCAAAGGGATATTCCATACCACATGATGTCTGCTCAGCAATAAACCTCTTCCAGAAAGGAAGAGGAAAGGGGGACATTTATTACTTATGATCCGTAGAAACTGCTACGTGTATTGAAGATCTGCTTCCCACAAAGTGGCTGGACATTGCCTGCTGATGGGAACAAGAATGAAATCTTTTGGTTTCCTTTGCTTTGTCTTTGTTTTTGCTTTATTAAACTGCCTTTATTTTGACCCATTAGTTTTCTTTACATCTTATTTTCTCCCTTCTCTGTCCTGCTGAGGAGGGGAGTGTTAAAGTGACTTGGTGGGCACCTGGTGTCCAGCCAAGGTCAAGCCACCACACTGACTTTTCATCTAACCCAGAGTCAGACTGAACTATCTGGAAGGAGGTATTAATTAACTCTTCCCCCACATTAACCAAAATGCTCAAATTGGAGAACCTCCCAGAGCTGAAGTGAACATGTGAGGACAGAGAGCAAGCAAGACAACAGAGCACTGCAGTGAGGAGGAATAACAGGAGGCTTTTAAAAATCTGCAGAGAATGAACTCAAATTGATGTCCTGTCCCAGAGACAGGTGTGAAGGGCAATTCAGAGGACAATTCAGAGGGCAATTCAGAGGGCAATTCAGGGAGCTATAGAGAGTTGCTCAGCTGTGAAAGCAGAATGGAGAAAGGGTAATCCTTCTTCTCTCCCTTTTTCATCTGTACAGTGATACCAAAGGCAAAAGGCAGTTTTCTTCTCAGGTTTTTATTTGCTTTGACTTATCCAGAAGGCTTAAATTCAGTGCTACAATTTCCCTCATCCAACTATGTTACTTTGTTGTTCTAATGAAATACAGTCTAGAGACTGAAAACCTTTTTTTTATGTGTTGGTGTTCTTGCTTCAAAGAAAACTTGGAGTAGCTCCATCTCAAGGTTCTAAGATCTCGTAATAAAAATGTTCTAAAACCATTTCTTGGCAATAGATACCTGTTCTTTCCAATAGGTAACAGTGGTATTAGCAACTATATTTAACTGGTAAACATGCGCCAAAGAAATTAGATTGTCGTTAATTGTGGATGCCATGGTTCAACATATTTATAAAATAATTGCTGTAATTGTACAATTACTGTACTTACAAGATGCCAAAAAAAGTCTAGGCAGAAGGATTTCTTTGTGTTCATAAATTACAAATAGGAGATTGGCAACCAAGAATCAGGCATTATTAGAAAACACCGTAAATTACTGCATAACTGATACAATAACCTTGTGTTTGAAGGAAATACGTAAGAAAGCATTAACAATGATGAAAGGAAAATAACTATGTCCTTTGAAAATCTTATTCTCAGGGCTGGCAGCAGGTTGACCAGCTGTAGCTGAGGTCTTCCTCAGCCAGTTTTTTAGAGATTATTCATGTAAGCCATGACATGTTTCATGGAGAAGTAAAGATACTTCTGAATACTCTCCTTCATAACTGATTTGGGAAAAAAGGGGTCTGGGTACAGCACACAGGAATATAAACAAATCTTCTCTTACAGTGTGAACGACTTTGTTTCTCCAGTCCCTGCCTTGTGGTCCATCCACTCAAGAAGTGTGGGAAAAGAGGCTGCCAAACTGAAAGAAAAAAATGGTTGAGTACCTCATCCTTCTTCTTGTCAGTTTGCCAGTTGCATCCATCAGAGGAGGTACACTTCCTTTGACGTTCTTTTTCTGGCTGACATACCTGTAAAAGCCCTTCTTATTATTCTTTGCATTCCTTGCCAAGCTCAGCTCCATACACACCTTGGCCTTCCTGACTCCGTCCCTTAACAACCAGGCAGTGCCCATATACTCTTCCCAGGATAGCTGTCCTTGCTTCCACTGCCTGCACATTTCCTTCTTGCCCTTTAGTTTGACCAGCAGGTCTTGACTCAGCCATGCTGGTCTCTTCCTCTCCTTTCCTGATTTCTTACCTCTGTGGATCGAGAGCTCCTGTGCTCTATGAAAAGCAGCCTTAAAGATCTGCCAGCTCTGTTCTACTCCCTTGTCCCTGAGGGCAGTTTTCCAGGGGTTTCTATTGACTAACTCCTTGAAAAGCTGGATGTTTGCTTTCCTAGATTCCGGGGTCCTGACTTTACTCTTATCATGACCCATATAACCTCAGGACTGTGAACTCCAACAGTGCATGATCACTGCAGCCCAGCATGCCTCCAATCTTGACCTCTCCAATTAGCTCACTTGTGTTGGTGACCCATATCACACCCTCTGTGGTAGGACTGTCTGTTACCTGGCCTAAGAAGTTATTCTCAATGCACTCCAGGAGTCTCCTGGATTGCCTACAGCTCACCATGCTACTTTTCCAGCAGATTTTGGGGTGGTTGAAGTCCCTCCGCAGGACAAGAGCCTGCGACCGTGATGCATCCTGCAGCTGGAGTAAGAAGGCTTCGTCAATAATCTCCCATAGATCACGTGGCCTGTGGTAGGCATCAATCACAAGCTTCCCTTTGTTGTCTCAGTCTCTAATTCTTACCCATAAGCTTTCGACCTGCTCATGTCTGCTCTTCAGAGACAGCTCTTCATACTCTATCCATTTCTTGATGTAGAGAGCAAAACCCCCACGCTGCCTGTTGCTTCTGAACAGCCTGTTGCCATTGATAGCCGCACTCCAGTCATGACATTTGTCCCACCAAGTTTCAGTAATGGCAACTAGATCATACCTTTCTAGCAGCACAATGGCTTCCAGCTCCTCCTGTTTGTTTCCCAGTGCTGTGTGTATTGGTGTAGACAGACTTCTGTTGGGCTGTCGATTATGTCCCCTTTTTAGAATAACACCCCATGATTCCTTTGCGGCATTTCACTGGTGTTTCCCTCTTGGCTCCTATTATTTCGGGAACCACTGGCTCATCTCTGTACGACTTCAAGTTTGCTGCAGTGTAGCCAGCAAATCTCAGAGCAGGAGGCTCTGTGTCCCTCTGATCATGCCCCTCTAACCTCAGCATGTCAACCCTCAGCTTGTCATGGGCAAGGTTGATATTATCCCCCTCCCCCTTCAAGCCCACTTTAAAGCTCCAACAATGAACACTGTTAGTTTGTGAGCAAACACCCTCTTCCCCCTTTCAGAATTGTGAATCCCATCTCATGCCAGCAGGCCTGGTACTGTGTAGGCCATCCCATTATTGAAAAAAATAAAATTGTGTTGGTGACACCAGTCATGGAGCTACATATTAATAGACTGGGCATGTCTGTTTCTTCCAGTGTCACTGCCTACAACTGAAAAGAGAGAGGAAAAAATAACCTGTGCTCCAGATTCCCTTGCCAACTGTCAAAAGGCCCTGAAGACTCTCTTGATTGCCCTCGAACTACACATTTTTGCATCATCGCTATCCACAGAACAGTAACAGTAATAATCTGAGGGCCGTACCAGGCTAGGGAGTTTCCTAGTGAAGTCCTTAACCCAGGCCCCAGGGAGGCAGCAGACAAGAGAGTCTGCCCAGAATATTGGACTTTCTGTTCCCCTCAGAAAGGACTCGCCTACAACTATAAGCCATCTTTCCTTCCTCATAGAGGTGGCCTCGATACGGGTCTTTCTGACCTTGTCAACACATCATCTGGTGAAGGGAGACTATCATCCACATTGTCCATTGACTGGCCTTCCACATCCAGAGCCTCATACTTGGTATAAAGAGGCACCTTGAAAGGCAGGGTAGTCAGGAGAGGGTCTGTCTGCTGCCCCAAGTGTGGACTTGCTTCTGNCCTACTTCCTCTTATAGCTCTGCCACCAGGCTGAGCAGATCACCCACCTGGTCACACCTTACACAACTGTTCTCATTACTGCTGTTGGTTACCAGTGAAAGACTCTGGCACTGTCTGCAGCCTGAGACCTGGATTTCTGCGTGTGTATGTGGGAGCTCCGCTTGTGTTGCCATATCCATTCTGCCAAGTGCAGAGGACGTGGCTTTCTGCTGGGTGGATACTATAGCTAAGCTCCTTCTGGGAGGGTGATGACCACCAATTGAATTCACCCCTCCAGCTGGTAGAGTGACTGCTACGCTTAGTAACACTAATGGGAGATACATATTTCAGCACAGGAGATGTCAATAGAAAAAGTACTTACTGTAATAATAAACTGTAGACACTTTAAGCCATCAGGGATTTTTGGAAGATGCTAGAATTGCTAGACTGGAATCTGTGTTAGAAAAACCTGGTCTAAATCCAAGAGGAACTACTTTTATTGATATTTATAAATTTTAGAGCAGATTGGTTTTCATCAAATATTTTTTCACAACATTGGTGTTTCACATTTCATTGGTGAAAAACAGGAGAAAAATAAAATATTTATTTTCACTATTACTTTCAAAAAAAATATTTGATCATTACCTCTGAATAAAAAAAGAATCTATTCAAATGCTTGCTGAGATTCATAAAAATAATGAAACAACCTGCAAATTAAAACAATATTTTTAACTCAATGGAAAGAATTTTTTCTACAGAAAAATAAAACAAAAAAAAAACTAAGAAAGACTCTCAGATTGACTTGAAAGATTTCCTCTGCTCTTCTGTGCTATTTTTTCAGTAAGATCAAATAACAATTTCCAAATACATCTCTGGAAAGTCATCGTATTAAGCTCCAGAGTTATGGAAGACTATAAACTAGACAACTTAGAGCTGCGACTATAATTATTTATACATAAATATATATTTCAGATAGTATGTTTAAGCTGTTCAATAGTTTTTATTGGCAATGCTGTTGCAGCCAAGTACAAGAACACTAATATTGTTATTTCAAGCTTTTCGTATGAGAAACACAGAAACAGTTGTTCTAGATTGTACTCATCACACAGCTCAATCTATATCCTACCTATCCTTACATTAGATAGATGCAACACAGTCAGCTTTCAGTCTCATCGTTGACTGCGATGTATTTGCTAAAACTTGAAGGAGAACGTAGAGAATCAGTTATCCAGTAGCACAGGATATTTTAAGAGCCTGTTTGTGTCCATTGTCAAATATGCAATAACAAATTCTTCTTTTAATAATCTGACTCTTAAAAATCTTCAGTTATCAGTGTTTAAAATATTATCACTATCCAAGAATACACTGCAAAGTACAGTCTTCCTATGCTCTTTTCTTGTCACAGAAGCTGCTGAAGAGCACAAAAGCTCAACAAATCAGATTATTTCTTAATCATATGATTTCATTTACAGAATTCTTTTCACTTCTGGAAATGCCAACTGACATTTGGCATCTTTGATTATATATTTAATTATTTATATACCATTAGTCTATTATCTAAACTCAGAGAAGGTACCTTAAGCTATTACGTCTGTACAAGTTCTTTACAAGCAACTTCTTTGCCAGTTTTGACTTACCCTGTTAGACCACCAAAATGTCACAAATCTGGAAAAGATGTTGAGATTATTTGAGGCTTAATTCAAATTTAGTTACTTGTCCTTTACATGTTCTTAAATCTTGAACCAAACTTTGACTTCCCTGTGAAAAGTCTCATTAAATGCAATGGGACTGCGAAGTGTAGGTACCCTGAAGCATTTTTTTCCCTTTAAAGTCTAAAAACTGTGAAATTCCCACATAAATAACTGTAGGTACTCATAATTGCAGGAATTCTAGGAGAAAATTCTCTAATACTGCACATCAGCATTGTGTTCTGGTGTTCGCTTACTATACAACCCAAAATATCTTCAAGTAGCCATTCAGCTATTTTAATTTTCCTTGTTAAATTTGCAGTTACTGAAAGTTTGGAAACTTTCAGTTTGTGAAAAAAAAAAACCCAAACAAAACCAACTCCCTGCCCCCCTGCTAAAAAAAACCCCAAACAAACAAAAAAACCCCTACAAAATAAACCTAAACAAAACCCAAAGTGTATTAATTTCACTGAATTTTTCATAACTCAAAAGAAGGACGTAGTTGTAGTTTAACAGGGAAATTAATTATTTATTTTATGGAATGGAGATGGGGGAAGTTCACAAATTGTGGTTGCAACCGTGAGAAAATGAATTACATGAAATAAAGTTGTTAGACTGCAATGCCACAAGTGAAACAGGTGGAACAGTTTCACTTGCATAAAGTTCTTTATTCACCTTAATATTAGTCTAATTTTTAAAAAAATTCATTTCAGTGATCAGCCCCAATTCGGAGTTTGCAATTACCATTATTACAGTAATACTACATCACAATGTAGGAAAGAGTCCTGATCTGGTAATTCCAAAAATCCTTAGGGATAAAGGTTCCTGGAGCTGAAGGGTATTTTTTTTCCTCCCCCACACTATTATTCTTAGTCTGGAACATAGCTTACTTTTACAAGTTTAGTGTTAGTAATGAAGTGAAAATTCAATGTACACAAGTAGTCCTTATACTTTTAAGTGATCAATGGAAGACTTTTTTAGGTCTGGTTTATCCAAAGTGCTAGATCTTATTTCAAATAATAAGACAACATAAAAGCTGTCTCAAATTGGAGGCTAAGAAGTGGACATGTCCAACGTAAGTCATCAGCTGTCCACAAATAAAGATAATTTTCTTTATAATTCTAAGTAGTCAGTGGTCAAAATTATTTTTTTGTAGCTCAAGACTGATTTGAAAAATAGAAAAATATCTATAATTGCTTCAAATTAGCTGAACAAAGAAGAGAATGTACTCTCCTATGCCTAAATGAGAAATTACAATTTATATTCTACAATCAATACGCCCACACTCCGTGACCCCACTATAATAATGAGCTCCAAAAAAATTTCCATAGGTGTCTATTTCTGTTGCCACCAAAGCTAAAAGCTATATTATCTCCTATTCTTTGCTTTTTCCATTTCATGCCCAACCCATGGCAAAAGAAGAAAACATCTTAAGCGTGATAAAATATTACCAAATGAACTATCTCTTTTTGTAACTAAATGACTGGAAAAGCCTCCCAGCACTCAGACTGCTGCCCAGGCATACTCCAGCACATAAACAAAGGCAAAGACACAAGGTGAACAGGCAAAGATGACTACAGGGCTCTTGTAATAACATTTGCCAATTTTTGGGGGGGTGGGGGGTCAAGTTTCCCTGGCTGTGTCAAAACACTCTGTGTCCTCCTTCTCCCTCAAGTGAAAGAAAATTAAAAGGTAGACAAGTTTTCCACACCAGCTTTATCACAGTTTTGTTTGAAGATGACAGGTGTCATACCATCTGCACTTTAAGCTTGAAAAATCTTTGAAATCATCCTCTCCACTTGGCAGGTTTTCAAATTTTCAATCGCCTGAAACATAGATATAATCTGTCAACAAAAGGCATCAAAAAGGTTAGACAGTGCTCTGAGCTATAATCCCAGAAATGAGAGAGGCCAGAATTTGTCCTCACTGGTATTATCCAAAGAAATGTTGTCAGGCACCTGAGGATAGAGGGCACCAAGGCAGACGTCACCCATTGCAGTTGGGAGATGTGTGTGGAGAGAGCTCTGAAGAGCACTGGGGAAAGGGTGCCATCGAAAGGTGAAGTCCTGCATCTCTTGCAGTCACTCTAAGCACAGGAAATTTGTGTTGTGCATGGCTGACTTCTGACCTCCACCCATTACAGGACCGATAACAAGATCCCTCATGTTTAAGCAGAAAAAAAAAGAGTTTATTAAGAATGTATATGAAACAACTTAAAAATATAACTATGCATATATTCATATATATATAAATAAATATATTTGCAGTTATATATATATAAAATGAGCTATGCAATACCAAATTCGTCCAGCAGTATTTTTCAAATACTCTACAAATAAAACTGGTTTGGTAAATTGCCTATGAACTTCACCAAATTAACATGTTTTCCAGACTGTACTCTAGTACTTCATCTGTAAAAGACAAAATATGGACTTCAATCAAATGCTGTTAAATTATTATTATTCCTGAAGTAGTTATTATATTTTTACCATTTACAAAGTTGAAGTGCTTTAGTTAGCAACCATAGCTGTTTCACTCAGTGATGGCCCTGCTTTATAGACTTTCTTCTTAGAGAAAATAAAGAAACTTACAAAAAGAAAATCACTGGAATCTTCATTCTTACTCCCTTCTCTATTTCAAACATTACATTGAAATGGTCACAGAAAGTGGCTGCTTATGTTTAAGTCATCATATCATATAAATAAAGAATTGTGACACTGCTTCATAGAAATTATGCTGTTTAGCTGTGAAGAATGTAAACAATCTTCATGTCAGCCTGTTCCTAAAGCAATACTTACGTAAGCAAAACAAAAATATAGCAGCTGGAAAGCAGAGTGTGAGCAGCAGGTTGCAGTGTTTAGTTATTACCTGAATAAGTAACAAATTACAATGAATGCACATGTTAAGATGATAACATTGTTCCAAACAAATAGTTTGTTTTAATGATGAATTGAAGTATTAAGCTGCTCCTTTGGAAAGGTTTTGAGATCCAAAGTATGTTTTGTCATATAAAACAGGAAAAGGCACAAGTTAACGTCTATATAACAATTAATCCATATAAATATTTTGTGGAAATAATTTGCATTTTCCCATGCAGAAATATCAAAAGTTTTTTGGTTTTGGTGTGGTTTTTTTTTGGGGGGGTGGCGGGAACAAACAAATGAAAAACCAAAAAAACCCCAAACAAAAATACCTAATGACTGTTCTAATTATGCTAGTGAGGTAACTGCTGTAAGCAAGAAATACAGTGTAGAAACATCTGCATATAATAGATTTTAGACAGTTGACAGTGTGAACCAGTATATTGGTTCTTTGTGCTGGTTTAGCTCAGTATTACGGACATATATGCATGTTTTATGTGTGTCACTGCTCTCATATTAATTCAGTGGAACTCAGGGTTCTGGAAAACTATCTCTTTAATTCCTCATCTGATTTAATAGCAAAAATGTAAGACTACTTATGTGCTCAGACTTCCTGATTCAGAAAGAGAAACTCTTCAGACACCTTCTTTCAGGAGATATCTCAGAACATAAATGAAGCTGAGATGTTAAATTTCTTTCACGAGTGGACTCATAAATCTTTCATGTATCATATATCATTGAGCTTACTGTACAAAAAACTGACCCCCCTTACTGTCTTTCAGTTTGTTTTTAAGCAAAGCTTTCTGAAACCCCTTACAAAAACATTAATATTTTTCAATCTTACACGCTATTTCATTCTTCACAGTTATGATATTACACACTATTGTTGGTTTTCATAGAACTCTCCCAAAAAGTAAATGTTGCTGTATCCTTAGGGAGGTCTGGAACTTGAAACCTGTTAGAAAGTTTTGTTGACTTGTCATACATTGAGGATCTTCTGGAGTTCAGGCATCAAACAAGAGCACTCCTCTGTCAGAGTCTGGTTTGGAGACCTTCCTGCTCAAAACAGAATAAGTTTGCAGCAATTGTGCATGCAAATTTTAGTACAGTCGAGATTTTAAGGAAATATGTTTGTATGGAAAGCTGCATGACTTTGCAAAAAGGCTCTGTCACAAACTCCTGAACATTACCAGGATATGATCAATACAATTTTGGAAAGGTTACCTAATCAGGAATTTAAACCACGGTACCTGCACCTCCCTAATATCACAGCACCTGGAAGCAGCAGATGCTTTCAGCAGCTTACTGAAGAAACAATAAAAAGGCCATAGCTCTTTTGAAAACCTGTGTTTTCTTTCAGTGGCTTAACTACTTGCAGATGTATGCACTGAGTCGAAATCTTTAACTTACAACTGAAAATGAAAACTCCACATGGCCTTGTAATTGGATCTTCTTGTTTCTCCAGAGTAACCTGAACCTTGGCAAGTCAGGACAGGTGTTACAAACAGGTATAATTTTATTTTTTTTCAGTGTTGCTACCTGAATGTGACATGAATATGAAAACTCCTTCTACAGTTGGAGATGATGTCAAAATAAATCCCTAACTGCCCTTCAATATTTTAGAAAAGACAATGAATGCAACTTCTTTTATGTTTTAATTGTTCAACAAGCTTCCCTTCCCTTCTTTTCCTCTTTTTCCTGATCTGAACATACAGTTTTAGGTCTCTG
>VXBH01002023.1:0-15376 GCA_013400035.1 Rynchops niger | reverse complement strand
TTTTGCAGCTTAACTGGTGGTGTGCAACATTTTAAACATCTAACATTATGTCCAGGGTTTTTTTAAAAAAAGCATATAAAATGGAAGAGACTTTCATTTATTTGTCTTTTCAAAGTCTAAAATATAAATCAAATATTATAAATTAAATATTATAAATTCATTTGTAAGTCATATAAATTAATGTTCTAAAAGCTGAAATTTTACCTCAATTTATTACATATGCAAAATAATCCTGCAACAAAAGATACGCTTTGCAGAATTCCCATTGAAATAATTCTTAGTTAAAATCTTTCATTTTTTTTTAACAAGAAGCTTATACAGATACAGCATGCATAACTCTATATTTACAAGATAAACTCATCTTACAAGTAACACTTTTACTAAATTTTGAGTTTTTTTTTTTTTCTTTTCAGAATTACTTTGGCATAGGGCCATATTATATATATATATATCATTTTTAATACCTGTGCAAGTACTAGAAGGAAGAAGTATGGTGCTTAATCACTAGACAGATTAGAGAAAAACCTTTCATCAGAGCAGACCTGAATTCCACTTGTGATTTGTGTTACAAAAAAAAAGATTTCTCTACTCTTCAAAATTACTGCATAATTTTCTCACACCTTTCTCACACACATGAATAGCTTTTACTATCTGCCCAAGCCGCTGCCCAAGACTTCAAATAGCACAGCTGATGATGAAAAGGAACTGGCAGACACACTTAGAAAAAGTTTATCACATTATGCCTCTTTCAAACTATGTATTGTATATTCCCAGTTTCCAATAGAATAATTTATCTCAGTTCTAAATCATATTCATATTAAAAGGACCATACTGGGTATTACATAAATACAAAATTAATTAGCAAAACTCACTGTGATAAGTTACACAAAAGCAAAAAAAAACAACCTCTAACCTTTTACATTCTTTTTCTGATTGAACTCTCCTAGTGACAAAAGAATTAAGGCAGCAGATATCTTTAAAAATCTAGCAGTGTATTTTTACTAGTTTTTTACAGCAGGAGCACACTTTTATGTTCAAAAAGATGAATAATCATGCTGTGCAGGTATTGTTCTCTGTTAAATGAAACAAGATACATCAAAAAATGTAAGTATGCACATTACATGTAGTTGATTTATAAAAGCCAATGTCTTTTTTTTGTGTGTGTATTGGAATTACTAAATTCTTTGTTTATTTATAACATATAACCATCAACATAGTAAAGGCTGGAATGGTTTGTTTGGAAGGGAGCATCTGTTATTTCAAGCTTTTTTCTTGGTGTTTATTATTCCCATCATAGGTTCTTTCAATTTTATTCCTTCCTCCTCTTTGTACTCTTGAAATATCTTAATTCTTTCAGCTATAATATTGCTGATTATATCTCACTTTCTGCTCCATCTCGCTATCCCCAAATGATTATGGAGAAGTATTGTAAGAGTGGTTAATACTGTGGCAGCTCCTAAACCATTTTAACTTTGTACATTACCACACTTTGCATACACTCCTTTAACCATTTTTTTCCTATATAACAGCATTTATGTGAAGCCCACTGGTAAATACATGCTGAACTTTTAACTCCTGCAAGCATTTTGGCAATGTAGACAACCAAACAGAAATATGTAAAACTCGAAAACACTGCAAATCTGTAAGTATCTAGAATGGCCTAATAATTCCCAGAGTTGTTCTAATGAATTCACTAAGACCACTTATAGTCAAAGTATTCAATGTTTGTGTCAGTGTGTCTGGATCTAGAGAGTGCACAGATTAAGCAGATTTCTAATAAGGGGTTAAAAGTTTATGAAAAACATTTTGTATTACCTGGGATAATGTATGTGGTTTACAGAATGCACTGCTTTGGCTTTAGAGTGAATGGTCCCACTGAAACAGTGTTGTGTTTTTTCTATTTAGAACTTCTTTGCGAAACATGTTTATCAAAGGATCAACAGTGATCTCAAAAAATAGGGAGGGAGAGCAGGTTCAAGAAGTTTCACTATTGTTAAGATAGTAAAATCTACATGCAAAGAGTGGAGATTCAGTTCAGTTACATTACCATCAAAATACACAGAAAAATCAAGGTATACTCCACAATGAAAGTAAATTTCTGTTTTACAAATTTCAAACAAGAAAGACTAGCACCCTACATCATTATAAGAAAAGTATATATGTATGATCCAGTCAATTATACCTGAAAGGAGTAATAACATCAATGCAGATAACACAGGAATTAATAATATTTTATTAAACTATTATAAGAATCTTTACACACTAATGACTAAGTGTTCTGTGGAGACAGATTTATTTCCCATGAGGCAAAATTTGTCATACCTGACTAAAGTCAAAGATAGAGAATCTACAAAAAAGAAAAATATACAATCATTAAATCCTTAAACATAGGCTGTGCTCCAGGATGTGATCGGTTGCTGAATTTTGCGTAATATTATATTTGACTAATTCCAGAATCTTATAGATGCTGTTAATTAACTCGGCTAGGGGATTCCCACATGTAACAAGACGTGTAATGGATGACTCAAAAGTTGACACAATTTTCATATGTGATAAGGCGGGTGATGTTCATTATGATCAATCCTGAACTACCTCTGCACTACTGAAGAATTAGCATCAAGTATTTTCTTCTGCTTTGCTTTTTCTTTTTAATATAAAATATTCAGGTAACACTCTGAACAAACCTCAATTTGTTATACATAATTATTTTCTGAAATGTCAGTCCAAAGTTTCAACAGCAGTATCATCTCTTTTTTGCCCTTGCTGCTTGTGCCTGCACAAACACATGCCGCTTCATAGTGGCACAACAGTGCAAAAATTAAGAAACCTTTTCAAACCAGACGAGAAGCCTACAAGGCAAAGACATCAAAACCACCTCCAAACATTACTTTACTAAGTTTGTAATACTTAGTAAAATAATATTTGTAACACTGGAGTTAAAATTTACGTGAATGTATGAGTGGTGTGTTATGTGTGTGTGCAAGAAAACTCTTATCCTGCCTGGATAGAAGGAGTTTATGACTATAAAACACAACAAACAGCCAAAGAAATCAGAAGATATTTGGTTTGTTTTTCCTGCCTTTTTTACAAGCATAACTGACTCCACAGGTGTGAGCATGTGAGCTGTGTGTCCAGATCCAGACAAATAAATGAACATAGACTCACGATGTTTGCATGAGGGATACCAGTGAGAAGCTGTAGAAACATGTGATAAATATTTTTTTCATATACTTCAGATGGTTTTGTCTGTGACTAATACAGTTGCTTTCATATCAGTACTGTAAATTCATTGCTTTTTAATAGTTTTTTTTTTTTTTGTACTATTTATCAGAACATTTTATTCAATACCCAGTCTTGCACTAGATTTGAATATACCTTTCAGTGGGAGCTGGATTCATATAGATTTTTTTTTTTTTCATCGGAACTACTGCATTATTCATTACTTTATTTTTGTCTTGTACTATTACTTGCTAGAGTATTTGCTTTCTTGTTGTTTTTATTTCTTTACCAGATTCATGGACTGAGGTGATTTAGGGAATTCTGTAAAGGGAAAAAAATTTAGACTTACCTGGTGTTACTGCTGCTCCTATCGATACACTGGCATGAACTCATCACCATGAGATGTTAGGAAAGATGTCTGGGGATCCAGCAAAACTTAATTAACTTTCCCCACAAGTGAGAGAGAGAATGGGAGCAGAAGGCCAATAAAATCCATTCTGTACACAGACAACAGTCTCAGTGGTGGATAAAGACAGAAAAAAAGTCATGATTTAGGCAGGTAATGATGCATTTACATTAATGTCTTTGTCACAGAAACTTCTGAGACCTGCGAAAGGAGTTCAAAATTGACCTTTCTCATGTGAGACTAAATTTCTGTAGTCTCTGTGTTGTGGCCCCTTTTTGCAGCAGAAGGCTTCTCACCACCTGAGAAGACTCAGTCCTATAACTCAGGGGGAGGACTGAAATCTTTCATGCATAAAACCCCAGTTACTTTTGCTATTTGACGAAGCATATGTTGCAATACTAGAAAAAAAAAAAAAAAATAAAAATCATTTTTGTCTCAGTAGTAAGATGGATAGGGGTTTACGTTTCCACCTACTCTCATATCTCTGAAGTATGCAGACCACTGTGAAAGATGTGCTCTCGTCATGATCCTCTGCTTTTCTTTTCTCTTTAACAGATCCCATTTTATAGAATAAATTCACTAATGAATCTTCAGAATGTAAAACCCAGAATGCTTGTTGCAGGTCCCCAAACTCCAAATTACAGAATTGGGAAAGCTTCCTAAAGACAACTAATGGAATAATTGCTGTACTCTGTGAGTTAAAGAATTGCTATGAAGAGGTTTAAGAAACATCTAGTGACTCACAGTGGCTGAATGTTCATGACATATGGGCAACTAATTTCAAAATTTCTCTCCCTGATTTTATAATCCATCTACCTTTAGGGACATTCTCTGAATCTTAGAAAAGTACGCATGGATTTGAAGATAATCTTTTTATTAATAAATCTTTTTAATGAACATAGCCAATAAGGAAAAAATGAGTACAGGAAGCAATAATATATTGGGAATCAAATTAATTAACATGATGAAACCATAATCCTTTAATCACTAGCTCTCATCTGAGTTTTATTTACTTATTAGAACATACACACTGATTTAAAACCTGATGTGAAATCCAAAAAGCAAAAGTGCACAGCTTAAAACAAATCTATCTGAAATTGGCAGAATTGAATCTGGATCATCCCACAAAACAGGACTCTTACAGACAGGTGATCTCTCATTCTCTCTAACTTATTTAGGTCATTCTTTAGCAAATGCTGGCCTTCATATTTAGAGGAAAACATTGTCTATGAAGTTTACATCAGGTATCTACTTTTAGACTGGGCTGCCTACCAAACTTTACATCAGGATTTCAGAAAGCAGACAGAATGTAGGATGCACACCTTGAGGCATTTTAAGGACATCTTATTTTGAAGCTGCTCTTTTACTAACTATTCATAGTATTGTAAATAAAAGATAGGGAAATAAAACTAAATACTCACAAACATATGGCTGTATTAATACGGCACTGAATACTAGGTGATATTTCTTTTTTTCTCAGCAGAGCTTATTAGCTTGGCTAATCATCAGGCCAACTGCTGCTACTGGGCTTGGAGTACTGACAAAGCAAATAAATCTCTGTCTGCCTAGATCATTGCCAGAGACATTCTGCAGACAAACTCCAAGCACCTCACTTTAATTTTTTTCCCTAGCTTTCAAATGATTTTTCATTTTTCTATTGCAATTGCCTTAATTTTCCACCATCCTTTAAAGCTGTGGGTGCCAGAGGTGGGTGCTCATTTCGAATATTGACCTATCATGGCACAGTTATCTCCATACTTGCACTCCCATCATCTCTAATCAGACTTGCAAACAACCATTTTGATCCTCTCTGCTGCTCCTTTTTGATACATACTGCATTACATGATTGAGTTAAATATTTAAGATTCTGGCAAATTTTGCATCATTGTAAATATTTCTAGACTTGTGTTTGCTCCTAGATCATCAATAAAGAAGCTAAACTACACCTAAACTAAGCACTAATACCTTCAGTGTTACACTAGAACAATTACACTATACTGATATATATATTTTACACTCTCTGTTTTAACTCATTTACAGTGTAAAATATTAATGTTTAAAATATAATATTGTACCATATTAAATTAAATGCCTTATAAAAGCCTAAGTTTATTACTTTGTCTATTCTTACATCCATCAGCAAAACTCACTATATGTGTTTGTCATATGTTGGGACAATGATATTTCTTTGACTACCTGCATTCTCCTTTTAAACAACATAATTTTCCAATTTGCCTTTCTTGATTCTTAACCTTTGCACAGTATAGAAAAGGTAGCGAGGAAGAGTTGAATGTCATAAAGATCTGTGTGTGGATTTAACTATTGGAGATATTCATAAATTATTTAGAAAAGAGGGTAAGAATGTAAAGGAATACGCTTTGCTCACTTCACCACAGTATTCAGATAAATGAAGATTAACCTGTCGTGAAGAATAACAGAAGGATCTCAGAAAATTGTGATAATTCACTAAAAAAGCAACTGAAGTGCAGTGTAAATAAATTTAAACTGATTCACATAGTTATGTCTTAAATATCTCATTTAAAAAGGTTTAAATGCATTTGCAAAAAGAACAAAGGAAAGGGGGAAAGAATGGTCAAAATATGGAAGAACTTCTAGGCAAAGAAACAATTAAACAGGCTAAATCTGTTCAGTCTTGAAAAAAAATGACCCTGAGGTAATATACTGGTCTACAAAATCCAACAAAGCAATCAGAAGACAATCAGACCGTTCAGTACCTCTTACATGCAAGAACTAGACGTGCATCTAGCAAGATTTGGAGGTGAAATGGCTGAAAAAAAGATTAAGAAAGAGGTTCTTGTAACAAGGATATTTGAATCTGTGGAACTCATCCCTGGAATGTTTGGTGCACTGAAAGGTCTCATGGGTTCAGAAAGCAGCTGGAGGAGGTTTTAGAGAAAAAGTCCCCACAAGAAGAGAAAAGTCCCTGCCTTAGAGAATCCTTGAAAACCTGTCACTGGCAGTTTGGAGGGCACTGTAAGGAAGTATTATACATATTTCCTTTGATCTCATACTTTACTTTTATAGAGCGATGATATTAGTCACAGTGTACATTTTCTGACCTTGAATACCTGTTCTTATATATGTAGTGTGGAAATAACTACTCCATACCTTTACTATAATCAGTCTTCAAGCAGTCATGAAATAAGAGAGTTCCTTTTATAAACAGAGAGTGAAGTTTGTGTTTCTTCTGTTTGATATACTGATTCCCTGTGGCTTTCACTCAAGCTATGACAGTAGCCATTTCCACTGTCACTGGTGAAGGGAATCAGACAAGAGTTCCTCTCACATGGAACTCTGACTAGACAAAGAAAATGATGGTGCTAAAAATTATTTCTAATATTTAACATTCAAAACTTACTTTTTTCTACTTCTGAATACAAGTGGTTATCCATGTAAGTGTTTAATAAAGTAAATAAAAAGATAATTCTGGCCTTATTTTCATCTTAGATAGCTGTGTTTTCATGTACTTAAGGAGGTCATTTTAACTTTGCATAGTTGAAAATGAAATTATAGATCTCCATGAGAGAAAGTTTTGTGCATATTAGTTTCCTCTACATAAAACCAAGATTCACTAAGGCCAATGTGGTATAAATAGTTCCAAAATTTGATTTGACAGTTTCTTCTAGAACATCACTACAATCTAATTGAAAGGGAAAAAAAACCAACCAACCAACCAAACAAACAAAACAAAAAACAAACAAAAAAAAAAAACCAAAAAAAAACCAAAAAAAAAACCAAAAAAAAACCAAAAAAAAAACCAAAAAAAAACCAAAAAAAAAACCAAAAAAAAACCAAAAAAAAAAAAAAAAAAAAACAAAAACAAACAAACAAAAAACAACAAAAAAAAACCCCGATTCCAAAAAAAACCCAAAACCAAACCAGCCATCCCTAAACTTTTGCTATCTTTCCCAAAGATGGGAAAAATATCATACATATGTTTAAGTCTTTTCTTGTTATGTATGTCCTTTTCCATTAATAAAAAGAGCACTCAAAGAAAGTTTATGTCACACTGATTTTAAGCTCACCTGTGTTTCCTCTGAATAAACCTCACAAATCCCTCAAAAATTAATGTGATCAGAGGTAAAAATTTATGAAACAAAAATCAAAACTTTGCCTGATTTCTTGTCATGAGACACCTACTTATGATGCAACATTTCTTTTAATCTTAAAAAGAATCCATATCATATTGTGAGTGTTCTGAGTCAATCTAGGAGTTGCAGCTATCTGGGGGAAAAAGTATGTAACACCCTCCCTTTACAGGCAACCATCAGGGCAGAGTGCTGAAGGGAGGAGTCATCTGTTTTTTCATTCTGTATAAAGGAACAGACATGTTTTCCTCCCTGCTCTTTTGAAGTGCCCACTGTGCAATCTGCTAAACCTAATTAAATTAATCTGGTCTCCTACAGCACTCTTGATTTCTCCTGCTTTCATGGCAGTTTGAAACACTTACTGTATGCATCCACCTTCAAACCCTGTAGACACCTCAATGAAAACGTAAGCAGTGAATTTAGCACTTGTCCTTAGGAAGATACAGTTCATGGAGAGAAAACAGAGGATGGTTCTATCCAGCAGATTTTTGTTCTCACGTTGTTTCATTCAGCCTTTCAAGCATATGGAGTTCCTAGCAGGAGCACAAAAAAGTGAAAACAGAGAAGGCTAATGTTCTCCATAGACACAGAAAGAGAGCTGTCTATTCACAATATGTGACTGGGATGGTTGTTACTGCTTTTGACTCTCAAGTAATACTGGCAACAATGATATTATTAAGGTTAACCTACCTGTGTAAAGTAATGGCATTCAGAAATAATATAATTCAAGTTGATTAATTTCCCAATTAATTCTAAAAAAGGAAAAAATGTGCAGTTTAGCCATTGATTTCAAGCTTCACAGACAGAAGGAAGAAAAGTTGTCTTTTAATAACTCAGTATATGAGTAGTCAGGATCTTGACTTCAAAGCAGGCTGCCTCTAGACAGAGATAGGTCAGGTTCTGAAATGTAGTCTGAGCCTTTTTTGCTTAGCCAATGACCTAGTTAGGAGCTCATCACTTTCACAATGTTAAACTAATTGGTTAAACAATTTCTTCAAATAAATCACTATTACTGTAACGTGTAGATGAAACAATGGAAACAGACATTTTTGTCTCACAACAGAATCTATTTTTGATTTTTGGAGTTTTAGTTTTTCACTATCTCCTTCACTAAGTTTTTGAGCAGGGCAGATATTCTTTAATCTTATTGACAAGTGTCTGAGCTCTCCAAAGATATTTTGTCAGCTGTCCAAATTTAATTTGTATCTAAGATAACTCAGCTAGCTGGAAACTAATTTTTTTTTCAGTTTCTTATAAATAGCAAAGGAAGTATATGACATGTTAATTTTCATAAGAACATTAAATACAGTCTTACTAAGATTACTGTGGAAAAGGCAAAAAAAGGTTGCCTTGGGTTCAAAGGAGTCTGTGGCAAGTTTAATGGAGAAAAAAAGGCATGTTAAAGATACATTTGTTTGTTTGTTTTTGTTTTTTTTTCCAAAAATATTCTTGATTATAATTTTGGCTCTCATGGTGAGACATGATTTTAGGTCATACACCACAACGTGACACTGCTGTAGAAAACAAGAGGCCCTGGATGCAGATGCTTGTCAAAAAATTGTGTACACATACACCGGGATAAAGTCTGATGCAGTTACTTTATAAAATAACTAATTTATGATCATAATCAAATCAATACGTAGCCTTAGGAAAGCCCATTAAGATGACAGAAGAGCTTTTCAGACTGAACAACAAGCCCTATATGCAAAGATACATGTGTGTACAGACACATCACACTGAGATGAACAACAGTTCAACTGTCAGAAAGAGTCCTTGGGTTGTGCTTTTTATCTACTAACTAAGCATAAGTATCCAAAGACAGTTAAAAATTATTTCCTACTATTTATTAAGTAACATCAAATTTCTGTTTTCTCCAGGCTATGGAAAAAGTCTGTGGTCTTCCTTTTCTGTAAATGCATAAGCAGTTTCAGATTTGAAACTCTTGCATTTACTAATATTTACCTCCTAGTTACCTATAAGCAAGACGTATCATAAAACTGTAACTTTAATTGTTCCACAGTAACACTTTGACACAAAGGTGGCGGGGGTGGGGGGTGGCTGACACACTGGAAGGCTGCACTGCCATAGAGAGAGACCTGGACAGGCTGGAGATCTGGGCAAAGAGGAATCTTATGAAATTCAATAAGGGCAAGTGTAGGGTGCTGCAGCTGGAGAGGAATAACCCCATGCGCCAGCACAGGTTGGGGGCTGACCTGCTGGAGAGCAGCTGGGTGGAAAGAGACCTGGGAGTCCTGGTGGACAACAGGATGACCATGAGCCACCAACGTGCCCTTGAGGCCAAGAAGGCCAGTGGCATCCTGGGGTGCATCAAGAAGAGTGTGGCCAGCCAGTCGAGGGAGGTCATCCTCCCCCTCTACTCTGCCCTGGTGAGGCCGCACCACGAGTACTGTGTCCAGTTCTGGGCTCCCCAGTTCAAGAGGGACAGGGAACTGCTGGAGAGGGTGCAGTAAAGGCCTATGAAGATGTTTANCGTTCCTGTGCAACCTCCTCTGGGTGACCCTGCTCTGGCAGGGTGTTGGACTAGATGATCTCCAGAGGTCCATTCCAACCCTATGATTCTGTGATTCTAACACCACTTCTTTTTCAACAGTTGGTCTTCTCACTTTCTGCTCTAGCACTAGCATCCCACAGATGATTTTATCTTTTTGCATAAGTTCTTAAAACTGAATGGCAGGGGTGGGCTGAAAAAAAAAAAAATACACCAAATAATACAATCAATCCCACCATTTATTTGTAAAAATAAAAGTATTTCTGAACTCTGATGCAATTGAAACACCCTTTCAGAATCCCATCCATTTAAATTTTCAGTACAATTCATATTTGCATCTCAACACCAATTAACAGAGCAAGGTATCTCAACACATAGATGTATATATATAAAACCTGTTTGGAACACAGCTTTATTCTTCATATCTTTTTTATCCCACCTCCATATGCCATTTATGCTTTCTTCCTTCAGGAAACTCCAGAAGTTGTAGCTAAAACCATTCCTTTCACTCCTGTTACTGCACTTATCCTTGTTAATACTGGCATCAAAAGCCCTGTTTGCCCTCATCTTCAAGTCTCTTCATCCTCGTCTTCATCTCTTCTCACAGTCTGGTTCTCCATCTTAGTTCTTAGTGCCCTTCTTCAAATAGTTGTTAATTGTTACTTCCTTCATCTTCACACGTGACACAAGGTTTCATGCCATAGAGTATGGCTGCTGGTAACTAATAAGTTTCTTTGTAAAACTAAAAAAATGTATTTATTCAAAATTATTATTTTATACTTCCAGAAGCAAGTCAAAGGCATCAGCTGAAAAGCATTTCTACTGTACAGCTTTTTTCAAAATTTTATAATTAAAGCAGGATTTGTTTCACAGAAGCAGTATCTCTAATATCTGCAAGATTTGAGACTATCTCTGATTTCTGATGTAGGATAATTATTCACAAGAACACAAAATCACCTGAATTAAAGAAGTGTCACACCTATACTTATCTATCAAAATGGCTTCAGAGAGGATAGAAGCATAAAATGAGCAATCAGGGAATACCAGACTGGAAAACTTGATCTGACTTGGTAGCTGACCCTGCTTTGGGCAGGAGGATGGACTAGAAGTATCCAGAGGTCTTGAATAATTCTGGAGTCCTGACATTCTATGAGTCTGTCCTTGGTGGAAGTTTCTCGTCCATATAGAAAAATGGATTTATACCCTGAAACTTTATCATGTTTGTATATGTGTGTGCTTTATATATTTTATATATTTATGTATTTACAAATACAGGTGCTTCTTCTGAGGCATGAACAAGTGTGCTTAACATTTTTTCTAGCACTTAGAAGGGACTTTTTTTTCTTCTTAGGTCAGGAAGAATATAGTGATACTTTCACCAAAATCATATGTACAAAACTCACACACACTAAAAAAACGTATGGTCACAGATTTGAAGATTCTGTTAGGTCATAGAGGATATTGAAATCTTTCACCATTTCTTAACACTGTTAAGAAGTTTAAATATAATAGTTAGTTTGTTAAAATTCATAATCTTATCTCTTTCATTTTCACTTTAAAAATTAAATCTTCTGAGCCTGGAAGGAAAGGTTTAATTACCTTTAAGCCTGTGGAAATCACTATTTTAAGCAAAAACTGGGAAATTTGTCTTTCTGTCAAACTTTAGAAATATTTAGTGTCATGAATGATGAAATGCAGAGCCTGCACATTTGTAGTTACAAGCTATGTCCTTGTTGAGGGGTTCTTATCACTTTAAAGAGATGCACAGACATGATATGGACTTGGTTTTTGTGATAACAGGCAGAAAGTTTGGGTCAGCATCCTGCTAAATTCAGTTCTTGCTCAAGACCCTGCAGAAGCAGATCGTTTCCAAAAATTACTTGAGTAGTAACAGCTTTCTTTAACCTACAATATTTCTCCAGTCCTGAAATCATCCTTAACTGGCTTTCTTGCTAACGTGTATAATATGACACTCAGGAAGTAATTTAGACATAACCTAAGAGACTGCAGGTCTCAAAGGAAGTGTTTTTGTCATACTATCATCACAATCAGACATATGGTATTGGTGGGTTTTTTGGGCCTAAAGACTAAAAATTCAGACTTCAGTGTCCTCGCTCCCCAGCCACTGCAGAATGCTTTTATGTTTTGATAGATATATAGCTGATATAATGTCTAAATAGAAATAGCTAAATATAATTTACGTACAATACAATGTGCAAACAAAACTGTCCGATTCTGTTAGAAAGAAGTTGTTCTTCCATTTACACTAAAGACTGCCATTTGTCTTACTGATATTGAAGACTATATGTTGTATGATTATATGGGTTACGTGATTATATGTTGTATATATGATGCAAACCCACAATGCAGCGTAAAAGAAATAAAGATCTGAGGAAGGAAAAGATTCAACTAGAACTTCAGTGACAAAGTCAGAAAAAACAAGGATAGACATCTTGAAAATCTTACAGTGCTTCAGAACCACTGGTCAGAGGAGAAAAACTGGGCTTCTGAAATTCATAGTGTGGCTTCTTAGGGGAGCTGTAAGTGGAACCAAAAAGGTGAGAGCAGTGGGAATACTTTAAGCTCCCAGACATAACTTTACTTAAAATTTGTCACTTGAAAAGTATTTGTTTTCCAGTTTTTCTCAAAACACAAAAAGTCACTGAATCTCTGTTCCCATTTGTAATCAAAATAATTTTTAAAAATCCAAAAGCCTCTAACAATAAAGAGAATTTCCATTCAGATATTATATATGTCACTGTCAAAGGTTTATGATGACAGACCAACTATTTATGTTCAGTAAGATCTCTTGATGTTATCACTGATGCTATTTAACATGATTTTCTTCTGCGGGCAGTCACCAGGGACTCCCAATCATTAATAATAATTTTTCTTCTTTTTCATGTTGTTTTAACTGCAGGTTCTCTGACCAATTTGATGGAACCTTCTATACCAATTTTTATTCCACCCTTCTGTTTGCAAAAAGCCTTTTGATTTACTTTTGGATAATAGAAAATTGTTGCTGTCTGAAAGGAAATTACTTTTCCACATACAATTTAAAAGATTCTCTTGCTTCCAAGAGATACTCCAAAAGCAAAATACTAGAAGATTGTGGCACCAACCTCTACAATGCAATAGATGGGTTTTGTGGGTTATTAAACAACAAAATAAAATGGAGGAACAGATAAAATGGCAGCAGCTTTTTATGTAGCAAACACTAAAACTGTAAATAAACTCTTTTCACAAGTGAGCTCAAAACTACCTGAGAGTACTTTTGAAAAGCAACCTCATCAAAAGAATACACACTTTGTCTACCACAAGGTGGTAAATTTAAACCTTTTTAGAGATCTCAAATGCAATTCACTCCACACACCCTTACATTAAAAAAGACATGTCAAAAGTAAATTAATGTTACTTACACAATTTATCAAAAACCTATTTTGAAATTAAAACCAAAATTATCACAAACCAAACAACTCTCTATATAGACAATATTCAAAGGCAAATATAATGCATGCTAGCCAAATTGAAAATACAAAATAGAAGGCAAATAAATGAGGAAAGCTAGAGAAAAAGTATTTGAAAAACAAAATCGGAAGGAAGTGGGATAAAAGAAGATCTGTGATATCGTAGAAAGCACATGTAGAGTGCTGAGATCAAAATAAGCAGCTTGATGCTTTAAGCCAAGAAACAAGTGATGGATTCATCATATGAATCAAGTGACTAGAATAGCAGGAAAACAAGATCACCTTAAGAGCAACATTATGAGCAAATCTTCTAAGGGAGGCCAAAGAAATATAGAAGAAATCAGTTTAAAATAAGTTAGCAAATCTTGACATGCAAAAGTCTTGGTACCAAGGCAGAAAAAAAGTGCTGGTGATGTTTGAATGCAAAAATTTAAAGAGGGAAGGGAGTCCTATAAAGTAGAAATACCAAAGTTATATATGTTTAAAAAGTGAGGAGGAAGTATTTTACTTAGCTTTATTCAGGGTAGCAGAGAGGTTAGAGGAGGAAACAAATCAGAGACAGCATTGTAAAGTACTCTGCTATCAAAAACCCAGAAGTAATGGCATATTCCCCAAATAGAGAATGTCTTATCCTGAGCTGACTATATCTTCCTCTAGCAGACAATTAAAGTCCACAGGTCAATTATTTTCTTTGAACGGTCCAGTAACAGTGACATAGAGCTCATCAGACAAGACTGACTGTTACTCAGTATTTAAAGTAGCATAAACTTTTCTTTGGCATAAAGTCATGTCTTTCTCAGGAGAAATGTGTTTCTTGGAACATCTAATTGTATAAGGTCCATGTATATTTTTGATTGTATGTCTTAATCTTAGAAAAAATTACTAATTTCAGGGACTATGGTCTGGGATGGGAGATTTGGGTTTCTGTCACAATGCAGAACTCAGCAGTAGAAACCATAGTATTGGCTTTCAGGGAAAAGAGGGCAAAATTCTATGTTACTTCTCTATTTAAAGAGTAATTGAAATCTGTGGCTAGGCACTGAAGAGGTCTACTGTGTGTCCAAGAGAATGAAATATAAAGAGACCAAATGCTGACAGTTAGTAACTTTTTAATGAGGAATGACATTAACTAGGAAGTAATAAATAGATTGCTCAGGGAGGCTGTGGGATCTCCATACACAGAGACATTGGGAACTTGACTGGTCCCAAGCAACCTTGTTTAAGATGGCCTTGTAGAAGGTCATACCAGGGGCTACCGGTGGTTCCTACCAGCTCAAATCATTCTGTGGTTACACAACAATTCCTTATTGTGAAAATTCTTTTATGGTGGTGATTTTTAGCACAATAGGACTCTTGTTGAGAAAAAGGTATGAGGATGACAAATGTATACCTGAAGCTGTTTTAAACTAGTGAGAATAATATCAGTGGCAATAAAGAATTTGGAGGAAGCTTTAAAACCAGACTTCTTTGGAGGACAAACCTTATAAGGAACGACTGAGGGAGGTGGGGTTGTTCAGCCTGGAGAAGAGGAGGCTGAGGGGAGACCTTCTCACNTCTATGATTCTATGATTTTTTTCTGAAACCAGGATTTCCAGGCCTACAGAGAAAACCGTCCTTAGAGCAGTCAATGAAAAATTACTCTGAAAATGGTGTAGCAGTTACAGGA
>VXBH01002022.1:134815-220832 GCA_013400035.1 Rynchops niger | reverse complement strand
TTTTTTTTTTTTTAAGAAAAACAAAACCAAAAACATCCTCTTGCCTTGTTCCTGCATACCCCCTCCCGTGCTAGTCCTGGGAGTTTGGAGTGGGAGATGGGGCTCTGCAGTCAAAGAGGTTAACAGCACGATTGCGGGTCTCTACAGCCCATTTCTCTTACAGGACACCTCGCATTGCTTTCTGCAGTGTGGCCAATATTCAGATTTGCCCGAAATACCCTCATAAAGCACCTCTTAGAGGTAGATGGCATATGTTCCCCTCCTGTCAGGCAGAGGACAGATCAGGATGTCCCGGTGCAGGGTAAATTAGCCAGGCCTGTCGCTACCTAGGACACCTCGGAGGCGGCAATCCTGAGTGGGGGAGCAGTGTTTTAACATTTGGTTTTATTTCTCATTATCCTCCTCTGATCTGATTGGCAATAAATTAAATTATTTTCCCTAATTCAAGCCTGTTTTGCCCGTGATAGTAATTGCTAAGTGATCTCTCCCTGTCCTTACCTTAACCCGCAAGCCTTTTCTTATTTTCTCTCCTCTGCCCAGCCGAGGAGGGGGGTGATGGAGTGGCTTTGGTGGGCACCTGGCCTCCGGCCAAGGTCAACCCACCGCAGTCCTCAGTGTTAGTCACTTACTGGCTCTGACCCTTGGATGTTACCGCTCACATGTTTCTTTTCATCAGCGCCCTAACACTTCCAGTTACGCCTATAAAATTAACTTGCTGGGTGGCTAGAAGAAGTGTCGAATTCATTACTTCCAAAAGACATCTATATCCCTGCTGTGACTGTCTATTTACTACCCTAAGGGGACAATGAAATGATAATAAAGCATAACATTTGCTAGAAATGGTAGGAAAGAAACCAGCGTAATGAAGATCAGTAACTTTTCCTTTTTACAGATGAAAAATGGTAAAAGTAATGAAAACGGAAATATCTTAACGGATTTTGAGATTTATCTGGCTTTCGATCTGGAAATCGGATTCTGAAGTGCAGAAGCAGACCTGTGTGAATCAGGGCAGAGATCATCAAAACTAGAAAGAAGTTGCTTTCTTAATAATCCTTGTGAAGATATACTGGTATTTTTCCAGGTGCAGTTACCAACAGCTTCCCATCCCCCTTATTAACGAGGAGAGTGTAATTGGCTTTGTAAATTATATATTAGAGGATGCATCTGCATGCTGCCATGTTTTGCCAAGCAATAAAGCAGATGCTGATTGAGCTTTTAACAAAGGTATTATTAATAAAGAGTAGCTGAATTACTAAACTGAACTAAAGCTAAGCTGCTGAGGCCCCACAAGCTCAAATATATTTTTTACATGTGTGTCTCAGACAAAATGGCTTCACAAATCGGTACGGTCCTGCTCTCACATTCGGTCTGGGTTTTGTAAGGGAAAGCTAAAATGAAAACATGGTGATGAGCGTACTTGGGGGTGTGAGAGAAGAACCCGTTTGAACCTCATTCTGCTAATGACTCGCATCAGGCAGCACTGCAAGAGCAACCTCATCGAAATAGTACTTAAACTAGGAAAATTGTAAGGGTTTTCCAGTTTTGCATCGCTTTCAACAGGAACATCCAGAGTAGTTTATTTGTGATGGAGAGCACTGAATGCTTATACTGGAGACAACATTAAAATCTCTGGTATCCTCTTGTTAGTGTATTTTCATTTTGATGCATTGAGTATATGTGCTTGTAACCCTTGCCCTTCAAATACTCAGATGTGAAACTGAAAATAAATGTCTGTTCCTTTTCCTGTCAGGTGCGTGATAGGACAGAGCCACTGAGAACTCAAAAAGAAAAAACTAAATGTCAATAGTAACTTAGGCTAACGATTGTGTGGAAACGTGTTACAAAGAATAGATATTTATAGGCACTCTCGGAATTGCATGGGAACGGTACGTATGGTCCTGAATATACAAAACATTATGCATTAGATAGTGGTTAAATGCTGAAGTAAAGCTGAGACATCTGACAACTGCAAAACTGTTTACTGCTAGACATATTCCAATGCAATGAACGTTACTCTTGAAAAGATAAAACAACACAATGAGCTATAACATAAAGTAGAAAATATATTGTGCTTTTTTTTCCTCCCACGGGGGTTAGCAAGTGCTGTATTTCTATTTTCTTAGGCTATCCACTGACTTAATGCAGGGGAATAAAAAAGATGAATGATATTGGGTCTCTATACTCTTTGCAAAAAACTTATCCAGCAACTGAATCTAGATGGGATAGAGTGTCCCCTCAGTATAGAGACCTACAGCATGTCTCCTGGGAAAAATTAAATCCAGATAAACAAACACCCTCTGGGACTTCTGCTTAGATCCCTTCCATCACTTCAAACTTAAAATGAGAAAGAAAGAAATTTTCAGAGGAGAGGTACAAAGGACACACAGTCGTAGTGCTGGTGAAGTAAGGTGTTGTTAGTAGTAGAGAAGTGTTTTAAAGAACATCTCTTCACAGATCTTATAACCATTTCAGACTCTGGCTGGTTGATGGTCACCGTGTTCCCGGTGAATGCACTAGACCCTCTAAAGCGGTTCAGACGTGTTCTCGTGATTGGCTTCCAGCAATAAATGTACAACTTTGGGTTCTTCAGTTAAACATGAAGATCACTTCTTGGAATAGTTCATACGGTTTCTTCTGCCCATATTAGTGCTACCTTCATTGTCCCAGAGAAATAAAATGTCAAGTGATGAGTTTCTGCAACATTTTTGATATGGGGAATTTCTGTAGATTTTCTTCCTTAGATAAATCTGTAGTACCTGGGTTAAGTACTTTTCGTCTTCCATTGAGTAGGCAATACAGGTAGGAAGAAAGTCCAGAAATAAGCATACAGCATCTGTTTATTCCAGCAGTGTTTTAATATTGGATCTGTGTATCTCCATGTAAAAGATATGGATGGCCCATGATTCCAGGGCATTGCATCTGTCACAGTTCAGTCACAGGATGTCCAAAATGGTCTTTTGCAATTTCATATTGCCCACTTATGACTTAAATTAGGTGGAATTCTTATCATATAGTGTGAGAACTGTATGCAAAGGCTTTAAAGTAATTTATGTTAGACTTTTGCCTTCACCTCTGTACCTTATTGGTGCATTTTGACCCATTCTGGTGGTGAGCAAGCTAAAAACTGTATAAAAACATCACGGTGATGGCTGAAGTAAGTTTCATGCTGTGCACTATGCTCATTATTCATAATTATCTCTTTATGATTAGCCACCTGAATGATGTATCGTTTTTCTTCTCCAGTTTGGATGGTTAGAACTGTAAGAAAATGTGCAGTGATAAGTATTAACTAGTGGAATTTCAATTCTCCCAAAGAAAGGGAAATAAAAAGGTATGGAAGTGGAACCCATTTGTCACAGCAAGGTTTAGGGACTCTGCATTACTATTTCTTGTTTTGAATAGAGCCTCATGCCAAAAAAAATCACCACTTGAAAAAATAGAGGGAGGTAATTAGAATTCAAACGTAATTTTCTGTATGCTTCTGTGTGAACAGAACATAATTTATCTAAGCACTAATATAAAGCAAAGAGAGGGAAAGGACATAAAAATGTGATAAATCTGGCTTTCTAATTAATCTAAATGTTGAGAAATACATTTCTGCACTATAGACCTGACTTCTGCTAATAGCACAGAATAATGATGTTTCAGGCACTGAAGAATCGTTTTCTCTTATTTCAAAAGTGGGAGGTATTTTTGGAAAAAAAAATCAAATAAGAAATTAAACATGAGGAAATCTGGGGAAATAAAAGTACCGATACGGTCTCTTCCACCACAGAAGCACTTTCTATTTGGGAGTTCTTTCACATACTCTCTTGCTACTTCCCCCAATCCAATTCTTTGCCTAAAATTATAATTTCTAGTTCCACGGCAGTGAATAGATAAACCTGGGAGCATGATTATGAATGGAGAATTCGCAGCAGCTGTAATAGCAGCTATTAATTCTGATGTTATGTTTAATATTTTGGGGCATTTGCTTTAACCCAAACGTTCTGTTCCTTACCTTATTTACATGCCGGTAATTCCTACTGGTCCAAATATGCTGTGTCATCAGACAGACCTAAAATATGTAGATGGCTTATACCCTCTCCTTAGTGGTCTCTGTGGTTTGTCCTTCGCTTTCAGTAGCCATCCGTGACAGCCTCATCTCTTGCAAATGGTTGTGGCAGGTTCAGCCTTCAGGAGACAGGAATTGTGAAGGCGGTGATTACTTGGCCAGTTTCATAAGGCTTTTTAAATTAACCACTGTGTATGCAGATACAGAGACAATTATAGTGAAACACAACTCGAATGAAAGCTGAGAAGCACTTAGAGAAGTTGTTGATCATCTAAACAGAAATAGTCGGTAGGTTTGCCGCTTCCAGTTCCAGTGGAGCTATTACAGCCTTGTCATTACGTGGTGTAAAACTCTCCCTCGTATAGCTTTTCTTTGCAGTTTCATTAGGATTTCCAAATATGTAGAGTGATGCTATTTTATTGCAGTCTCCATTTTTGGACTGTTTGCCTAGTTTTTGTCTTTATTCTTTACCTTCACCATGAATACTGCCCGACATTATTACCGTTGTCACGTCTTTCTCTGTTAGATCACAGTGACTGTCGCTTCTTTTTAATTTGAAGAGCTGTTTTGGACAGTAGAAGAAAGTGGCTATTATGTTTCACACAGAACCAATTTGGAATTTGGTTGTGAAAGGATATTTTAGTGAAATAGCAACATAATACGGGAAGGAGATGAGGGAGGATTGAAAACTCGACGAAAAATAAAATCTAGCCACAAAATCAACATTATGAGAAGAATGTGTAACAGCAATTATACGTGGTGTGCAATGTGCTCTGTAAAAATAAGCAAATAATTTGCAATGAATAATTCAGTTTACTAATTTGGCTGTTTATAGCTCTGTAGAATATTTGCAAGCAGGCTGCAGTGTCCTCAAATCTTAACTGCATGGGAATAAGGTTTCCCAGGAAAAAGAATAATCAAGTTCAGCATTCATTGGGTAGACAATGCAAAGAGGTATGTTTTTCTGGGCTCCTTCGGTGAGGGCAACACATACTGCTATTGAGCTTGTTTGAATTTATCCTTCAGTAAGGGGACGCTGAAGAAAGTCTGAAATAAGAATGTTTATTTTAAAAAAACAAAACAAAAAACACAACCCAAATCCAACAACTAAACACCCAACAACCTAACCAACCGACAACAACAAATATGCAGAAATAAAAATATTGTGGAGAATTTCCACGTTCTAGAGTTTTAATGTTGTGCGTTACGATAAAAAGGGAAAATATACTGTGGGGGCTGGAACAAAGAGCTCTGCTAATTAGCAGCAGTGAAAATAACTGTGCCTTTCTTTCAAAAGTAATTGTATGCAAAACCATAGTTTGTATACAAAGGGATCATTAACATAGAAAATGCGTAATTATATTACATACAAAGGAATAATTAAATCTGAAGTCTTAAATGCCTTATGAACAACTTCTACAAGAAATTACTACATTTTTGGTGCCAGTAGGAACAGTAAGTTTAATCATGAATCCATTCATACTCATTCGTAATTGCTACTTTTTTTCTCTTAAAAGAAAAACTGAAGAAGGAAATTTACTGTATGAAGGTAATGAGGAACCTTAGCAAGGTTACATGAGATCAAGAGGAGCGGCACTGCCTGCAGTGCTTGGTGTTCTCCTACCTGGTGATGTAAATCCTTCACTTGGGTTATCAGTAAAGTCATGTTGAAATTAAATGCCAGTGTCTACAGAGCCTACCACGAGCTATACTGCTCTCAATATGAATTAGAAATCACAACTCCTGATTGTTGTAGAACTGGAGCCAAAATACCAGACCAAATCTGGTGGGTGCTGGGGAGGGGGAGTCTCCCACCCTGGACAGGGCTCTGTCCTGGCCCTCTGTCACGTCCCACTCCCAGTAAAGACGGAGGGTAAGTGACTTCAGATTCCTCAATTCTCAATGGTGCGGACTAAGGTGAGATAAATCTCAAGGTCCATATAGAAACATTTATTAGCTTCCCAAAATGCTTAGTATAGGTCTTAACAAGTCCACGATAATTGGTTAGGTATATAACAAATTATGGCAAGTGGTGAGGTATGCGTCGTGTTACTGAACAAGAGGGATAGGACAACTTATGGCAAGCGGTACTTAAGGTCGTTACTTCACAACTCTAGCTGTTACTTAACGATTCTAAGAGAAAAGAGAAACTGAGGGACAGAGAAAGGAAAAGATGGAGAAAAAGACAGAGATAAAGAGATCACCGGTCCTGGTTCCAGCGTCTCTTTCACGGAACCCTCCCAGGCATAATCTTCTTTCTTGGGAAGAATCTTCCCAGGCATGGTCATCTTCTATTGTTTCTTCTTTGTCCTCCCCCTAGGGGCATTTATTTTCCCCTTTTATGTTTGCTGAATTAGCATGGTCCACCCCCCTTGCTGAGGACAGCCTCATCTCAGGTTTCTCCCTTCTCCCAGGTGACGTGTAGCATGATTTGGGTGGAGAGACGAGTGCCATAGTCATACATGTTTAGCATGATCTCTATAATCTTCATTAGCATATGCAGGGTGTGCGCTTTCATATGCATTTCATGGATAATGAAGCAAAGGTCACTCGTCGGACACAATGGCCTCTAGAACTGAGAAGGAGCAAGCTCACCACACGAGTGGCAGAACTGTCCTGTCTTCACAAGGCAGTTCTCCCGTGCTTTCAGGCGCCAGAAGTGTTAGCCTTATCAGTTCTTTGAAGGCCAGGCCTGCATTATTTGTTTCTTTGCGAGTGTTTGAGGCATTCCATTGAAGGCTTGGAGGGCCTTGTGCCCCTCGTCAGGGAATTTACAGTCCGTCCCTTATACCCTCCTGAGACCAGGCTGCAGGAAGATCTACTGGGGGCTCAGCTCTGCACAGCCTGAGGAACAGGCAAACTTCAGCAGGTACTTTACTTCAGGATTGTGTTTAGAAATATGCTCAACTTTGTGCTTGTTTCTGTGGACCAGAGCATTTTGCATGACAGAGCCCTGCAGGAAAGCCTTTTAGTTGACTCATTGCAGTGAAGTGAAACAATCCCAGGCAATTCCTTATGTACAGAATTTCCATATATTAGGTTTCATTCGGTTGCGTCAGGTGGCTCTGTGGTGTGCTTTACAAGGTGCTTTATATTTTAGATCAATCCATGGCATCATATGCTGATTTTAATAGGCAGAGAAAGCTTAATCCCTTCATGAGTCACAGAAAACAACTGTGATAAAACCCCAAATACTTCCCAGCTAAAATATTGAACATTCAAGTAAACCATTCCTGGAGAATATTGACAAATATTAAAAATATTGACAGTTCAGAATGTCAAAGGATTAAAAATCAGTGGGACTACTCATAAAATAAGTCCTAGAGCGAGGCTTTAGTTTATTCAACCAGAAAACTAAGCTTCGATCTGCGAGATATTTAGGTACCCAGTTTCGGTTGGATTAATGAGAATTAGAAGCACAAAGTTGATTTAGACATCTTGCAGTACGGAGGTGTCTGTGAATTTTTGATTTAGTAATCTTTGGATATCCCTGAGCAACTTAGCTCAATAGGTTTACTTTTTTTTGCCTGAATATCTTTGAGTCCCAGCAACATTACTTTCTCTTGAAATCATTCTTCTCTTGAAATCAGCCTCTGATAGAAAAAAGAAATGAAATTGTCCCTTCTGATACTCTCTTTAAATCTCTATTATAAGAATGAGTTATTACACAATTTAAAAGCCTGGTTTACTGTGTAGGTTATGGGGTTGAAAGGCATGTGTTTGTAAAGTATTCTTTTCATTGCTTGGTAAACAAACTACAGGGAAGTAATGGGGAACTACAGGGAAGTAATAGTTCAAACTAAAAGAAGCAAATACATCAAATGGACAATGCTTCAGGTATGCTATATGATCATATATGATTACAACAATCTTTCGAAAATAGTTATGTTGTTGTAGGTAAATAGGCAAAATAGCTATCATGTATACCTCTCATTAAACATTCATGAGACACAGGCCATCTAAAGCAGCAAATCCATGTTAAAAGATAAGGATGGAGAGCAGAACAGCCCACCCATAATCCAGGAGGAAGCAGTCAATGATCCGCTTCTGCACCTAGACACACATAAGTCTATGGGGCCGGATGGGATTCTCCCAAGAGTACTCAGGGAGCTGGCGGCAGAGCTCACCAAGCCTCTCTCCATCATTTATCAACAATCCTGGTCAACAGGGCAGGCACCAGATGACTGGAGGGTGGCTAATGTGACGCCCATCAACAAGAAGGGTCGGAGGGAGGATCCGGGGAACTCCAGGCCTGTCAGCCTGACCTCGGTACCAGGAAAGATCATGGAGAGGATCATCTTGAGTGAGCTCTCAGGGCAAGTGCAGGGCAGCCAAGGGATCAGGGCCAGCCAGCATGGGTTTAGAAAAGGGACGTCCTGCTTAACCAACCTGACCTCTTTCTGTGACCATGTGACCCGCCTTCTGGATGTGCAGAAGCCTGTGGACATTGTCTATCTAGACTTTGGTAAGGCCTTTGACACCGTCCCCCACAGCATTCTCCTGGAGAAGCTGGCGAATCATGGCATAGACAAGTGTACTCTTCGCTGGGTTAAAAACTGGCTGGATGGCCGTGCCCAGAGAGTTGTGATTAATGGGGTGAAATCCTCTTGGCGGCCGGTCACCAGTGGTGTCCCTCAGGGCTCAGTTTTGGGGCCGGTTTTGTTTAATATCTTTATCGATGATCTGGATGAGGGGATTGAGTGCACCCTCAGTAAGTTTGCAGATGACACCAAACTAGGTGGGAGGGTTGATCTGCTTGAGGGTAGGAAGGCTCTACAGAGGGACCTGGACAGGCTGGATCGATGGGCCAAGGCCAACTGTATGAGGTTTAATAAGGCCAAGTGCCGGGTCCTGCATTTCGGTCACAACAACCCCAAGCAACGCTACAGGCTTGGGGAAGAGTGGCTGGAAAGCTGCCCGGCAGAAAAGGACCTGGGGGTGCTGGTGGACGGCCAGCTTAACATGAGCCAGCAGTGTGCCCAGGTGGCCAAGAAGGCCAACAGCATTCTGGCTTGTATCAGGAATAGCGTGGCCAGCAGGAGCAGGGAAGTGATGGTGCCTCTGTACTCGGCACTGGTGAGGCCTCACCTCGAGTGCTGTGTTCAGTTCTGGGCCCCTCTGTACAAGAGGGACATTGAAGTGCTGGAGCGTGTCCAGAGGAGAGCTACCAGGCTGGTGAGGGGTCTGGAGACCAGGTCATATGAGGAGAGGCTGAGGGAGCTGGGCATGTTTAGCTTGGAGAAGAGGAGGCTGAGGGGAGACCTCCTTGCCCTCTACAACTCCCTGAAAGGAGGTTGGAGGGAGGTGGGGGTTGGCCTCTTCTCCCAGGTGAATAATGACAGGACCAGAGGGAATGGTCTGAAGTTGCGGCAGGGGAGGTTTAGGTTAGATCTTAGGAGGAATGACTTTCCTGAAAGAGTGGTCAGGCACTGGAACAGCCTGCCCAGGGAGGTGGTGGAGAGGTCCCTAGAGGTGTTTAAGAAACGTCTAGATATGGCACTTCAGGGCATGCTCTAGTGGCAGAGATTGTAGGTTGTTTGGTTGGACTTGATGATCTTAAAGGTCCTTTCCAACCATGAAGATTCTATGATTCTAAAACTCTCCTTATGGCTCAAAAACTGACATGCTAATATGAGCTCCTCTCTCATTTCTGTAACTTTGGAATCATGAGCTCTTCATATAACTGAATTCAAGATAAAACAATGACCTGCATGTTCTACTTGATCAAGTTCCACCCTGAATAAGTATGCTGTGGGACTGGGACCTCAAATGGGAATAACAACCCTAAAACTGAGAAATTACTATGCTGCAAAGTTGTGATGCTTTCACTGTTCAGAATTTCTCCTGGTATCAATGTTTCTGGATCCAGACCTAAAATCTCTATAAATTAGATGAAAAAATATTAAGTCACTTCCATATCGCGTTATGTCTCAGTGCTTTTGCAGAAGGTAAAATATTTGTTTTTAACTAGCTAATCAATGCTTCACACTTCAGTTTGCAATTCTCTAAAAGTAATGATGCCAGTGTTGCTGCTGCTTAAGCAAGAGTCTAACCCAAATATAGGGCACCTCAAATCACTGCTAGAACCTGGAAACAGTCAGAAGACTTTAGTTGTAACAGTATGGCTGTCACAAACCAGTGATGGTTCCTGGAAACGCTTAATTTGGATGCAGTATTTGTGCAAAAAGATTTAGTAGAAGGTCAACTTAATTTTGTAAGGTGTTTCCTAAAACTTTAAAGTTTGCTCTTCAGCTTCATAGCTTGTATATCATTTTAATAGAGTTCAGCTTCTACAGCAAATAAAAGACAAACGGGCTCCTAGGGAATAAATGTGTTTGGGAGACTGACAAACAGAAGTGAAGAAACCCAGTAAAACTTGTCTCGGAGGCAGGACAAGTGTCTAACTTTTTTTTTATTAAAAAACAGAGTGGAAATATCAGCAACTGAGGGAGCTGGGAGGGACGGTTTAGTTATTTTAATGTACAGCTAGACATTAAAACAACTCTGGACAGAGTCTATACATTTCAGTACAGATATTCCAAATATTCAATGCAGAATAAGTGTTGATTCCAAGTACTTAGATCTTATCATTAACAGTGAAATGGGGCTATTTCATCTGCTCAGTTTTTAAAAAATCGGGAGAGCAGCTCCATTCTAAGAGTGTGAGTCCCAAGTTTCTTTACATGATCAATTTATTTCTGTAATACCTTAGGCGAAAACTTGTTTAACAAAATCTTGATTCAGGGAAAGACTAAATATATCTAAGTTTAAACACTGGATTAGTCCTAATTACTTCTTCAGAACTCTTGCATGTGTTGTTAAGTGACATAAATCATAAATTCATAATTTAATAAATTCATTTACACATTACTCATTTCCCACTGAAACATAGAAAAATCAAAGCTTTAGTTCCTCTCAGTCTGAACCAAAACTCTCACTGATCTCGGTGGTGCAGGATGATGACCTAATATCCTGCCATACTAACAGCGTGTTGGACAGCTTGGTTTTGTTTTCATCTTAAATGTTTCACGTTCTAAGCTGAGTGGTGACAGCACTTGATTAGTACATTCCTCCCACTGCCTTTTTCATGTTGTCTTCTGCTTTCCAGTGCTTTCTATCTGTTTCAGGCGATCATCCTGAAACTCTCTTCTACCTCTCTTTTTGTTAGGCTAGAGAACTTGTGGAGTTGCTTAGCTTTCCTTGAATCTATATATCCTCTTTCATTCTGTCACTTAGAATCAAAGAATCACAGAATCTTCATGGCTGGAAAGGACCTTTGAGATCATTGAGTCCAACCAAACAACCTACAGTCTCTGCCACTAGAGCATGCCCTGAAGTGCCACATCTAGACTTTTCAAAGTCCTTTAAAATCAAAGATATTCTGTTTATTTCAGTGGACTTTGGGTGAAGTTTGGAGCATACTTCCCATTTTATATACCATAAGAATGGGTGCTATAGTTTCTGGATTAAAGGATGTCTCTGTTGCTTCTGGCCTCCCCCATCATAATCAGTGTAGGTGATACCTGGGTGACTGAGACCTTGTTCAGGGCAGAGTTTATGCTGGCAGAAACTTGAATTTAAATGATTGAACCTGAGGTTTGGAGTCAAAGATTGCTAGTATCTGCTCAAACTTTACACTGGGTGAGGCTCTAGACCTGGCAGGACAGTGGGTGATGCTGTGATGTTACCAGCCTGTTTCTGCTCCTCTTCTGCCTCAGCTTTAAAATGCTACCGGGCTTGCCAGTGGTCTCTTAAAAATGAGATATGAAATAGTCACAAAGTATGCTTGAAAACAGAAGAGTTTTTGAGAATTGTCTTTCGATGTTGTTGCAGAGTGCATTTCCAAGTGGAGTGAAATGGGGGTTTCCCAGCACCTTTGCTTCCTCTCCATACCTGTCATCACGCTCAGGACGCTGCAAGATGTGTCAGGAGCGAGTGTAACACGGGGCCTAACCAAAGCAGAGTCCTATCGTCAGCTTTTGTTCTTCCAACTCAAATTCACTTCCCTTAAATCCTTACCTTGCTCTGTCTTATCTGTAAAAATCAGCTGATGTGTCTTGCCTCAGCTGCAGCAGGCATGGAGCTTTGAACTCTGTTATCTCCATGTTCCAGCTTATTTCTAGTTGTTTGGAAAAACTGTAGCTCAGTCGGAGATCCTTTCTTTTCTCTCCCATCTAAGCAAGAATGCAACAACTGGTAAACCCGGGCAGAAACATTGGTGGATTAATCACAACTTTCGTGCGATAGTTGTGAATATTCCTGCAGCGCTATGAATCTGTCACCCTTTCATATATATTTCATGATTTTCTTTTACTCTGTTCATTGTAGTACAGTGCTGGTAGCTCTTTTTAAAGAGGAAAGATGAAGAAAAGCCTGAGGGGTAAAGAAAATGGTAGATTCCTAAATGCACCCTAATTTGTGAGAATTCATAAGCCTAACACACAGCTTCCTGAAGCCTTAGTAAAAAGGAGGAGGAGAGAGGGGAGAAAAAATAAAAGCCAGCCAAAATAAGATAAATTAGTCATGGCTCGGGAAATATCCTGGTAGAAACTAACAAGAACCCTAATTGAAGCCATTTATCTGCACAGTGGGCTTATTAACATTCTGCTGCTATTATTTGTGTCAACATATCTAAACGTACAGGCTCCTGGAAAGTTCTGATGTTCCACTGGGGGTTTTGGGCTAAATAGTCAAGAGCTTTAAATTGCAGAGGTGCTCACGTAAATTAAGCTTCAGGCCATCCTGATCTTATATTGTTGGGTTTTTTTTTTCCTTAACACATGAGAGTTTGTTTTTGCCAAGATAGAATACTCTGTCTTCATTGCAGGCAGCTGTATTTTTCTGTTCCTTTGGCTCTTTTCCCAAACTGCTCTTTGATAGTGACGCTGTCCTGAGAGAGAGAGAAGGTGTACGATACAAGGTTTTGGTAGTGCCGCAAATACCAAAAAATCAACCATGTCTTGAATGATTGCATCCTTAATTTCCAAAGGGTTATATTGTTTTAAAATAGATTAGGAAATGTTATCAGAACATGATTTAAGCTTTCACTTTTGATATATCTCACTGGATGTAGTACTGATATCACAGAATGTTACTAAAATGTCATAATGCCTTTAATTATTACTGATAATTACTCCAAATTTCCAAAGATAGGACCATACTATAGGCTTTCAAAAATAATGAAGTATAGCTAACTTTCTATTGCACTTGTTTGGGTCATCTTTTTTTTTTTTTTTTTTTTCAACAATTCATAACTCACCAATCAATGAGATAGGAAAAATATATTAAATATTTCTTAGAAGGCCTTAATTTAAAAAAAACCAAAACAACAAACCACATCATATTTGCACCTCGAAGGCAATCTGTGTTTCTATCTGGGAAGGGTTACAATGTTAACTGAACTGAAGTCACAATTATAATATATTAGTAAGCTAATAAAAATTAATAAAGAAAATAATTTCCCTTTTGCAATGTAAACATTACCGAATGCACTTTACCATGTATGTCTCTATGGAAACAATTAGACTTTGATAACACAATCTCATGCCTGCATGCCTTTCCATTTTTGCTTCACTGGCCTATTACCTGAGAAAAAACTAGAAAATAAATACTGGAATGTTTTTAGGTGCCACTTAACATCATGTTTTGCCTAAAGAAAATTTTCCCTAGTAGTTCCCTATTTCTTTAATCTGCCAGTCAAGAATCTAGGCTTTAAAAATAAATGAAGGCAATTATAAACTAGTATAATTTTTTAGAAACAAAACTAAGATTGTCTGTTATGACTGATAAACAAAACTGTCTGAAACTTGTGAACTAGTAGCCTAAGAATAACAGTGGCAGCTGAGCTTTGAGATTTCTGTTATTTTGCATATCGAAATGATTAAGAAGTAATTATCAGAGCAAGGCGCTGTCAATACAGACAGATAATGGGCTATATGGAGTAGTCCTGGCTCCAAGGCCCAGCTGGGTCTTTCAGATGTGAGAGGCCAGTCACAGGAGTTCATTGACACTTTTTTAAAATGCAGCAAATGATATAGAGCTTTCTGGGCTGACAGAGGTTACTGTAATTCCGGGTGATAAATTAGTATCTGATAGAGACTAATAAAAATAACTCTATAGCTATTTAAAGCTGAGCAAATTGCTAAAAATCCAGATGGGAATTACCCAAAGGTAGGCTTCAGTGTCTCATAAAGCGTGATCCAGAGAACCTTGCAAAGTGTGCAGAACCTTCCTGCAAACGGCTGGCGTGTGAGCTCAATGGCCTATTGCAGCGGACCGTTAAAGCCCTGTAACAATTGCTCGGAGACCTGTTCTGCATGGACTTACTGAACGAGGCATTTAAATTCTGTAGCTCGGGCTGAACGCGTGATGAACTTTTCTGTCAAAAGCCTAATCCTGTAAAGCTGTTACCATTGACATCTGATGTAAATCCACTCAAGTGGGTGAGAGACTTTTAGTGTTGAGGTCCAAGAGGAAGATCAGAGTGCTATGTTGCATTTCCATTTTATGAAGCTTATTTCTTTTAGTTATCCGGTTCTACTAAATCATTGAACTGGGCACTAGACAGGTTTATCATTGGGCTAACCATATCAATATGGTGAACAGGTTTTATCTCTAATTCAGTGTATGCTGACACTGGAGTTTCAGAGAAAAACAGTTCTGGGATTCTACAAGAGAACTTGTCAGTTATTTCATGCTGAAAGGTGGTTACTGGGAGCAGTGGATGGCATGAACTTTTATTTAAGCTATAAATCATTAATTTATCTTTTTCATGTGCTAGCATAACATGCCTACAAAAGAGAAATGTACTCAGTACTAAAGATGAAAACCACATGTGTTTCTAACTAATCCTTCCCCTTTGGCTATTCGGCCACTGAATTTCTTCCTGAGATTTGTGAAAACCTGCACATAAGAATGTACCTTTCAGACAGAGCTCATCCAGCTCTGAACGGGGGATGCTGAACTGTTTTCCTTTTTCTCCTTTGTCCTCCCTCTAATGCAACCAACTTATCTACACAGACTCTTGTTAAATTATCTCTGAGATAATACAGATCTTAAACCCAGGCTATAAGAAGTTTGAAACTTCTTCGTGTTGCCAGCATTATACGAAATAGCCTGAGAGGCACTTTTGGCAAATGTGGAAACCTATAAAAACAAGTAAGGCTCTTGTGAGACAGAGAAAAGTCAAAAGCGATAGTCTAGGTAAATTTCTATGTATTTTTATTGCTGATCGGCAAGAAAAACAAGAAATAAAGTATTTACAGTTTAAACTATATATCTTAATGCTGGTTATTTCTGTCTCATTATTAATTATAGAGATTCCTCTTATTAATACTCTTATAGAGTTCCTATTATTAATTATAGAGGAACGTGGCTTCTTCAGTTTTGTTTCAGTGGGTCATACGAGTTAGTGCCACTTTTCTTTGTTCTTCCTCTTTAAAGCTAACGTAGCCCCCCCGACAGGATGTGTAATAACAGTGACAACTATAGAGTGGGACTGGAGATAGGGCCACGAAGATGATCAGAGGGCTGGAGCTCCTCTCCTATGAAGACAGGCTGAGCGTGCTGGGGTTGTTCAGCCTGGAGAAGAGAAGGCTCTGGGGAGACCTTAGAGCCCCTTCCAGTCCCTGAAGGGGACCTATAGAAAAGCTGGGGAGGGGCTGTTTGCAACGGCATGTTGCGATAGGACGAGAGGCAATGGCATTAAACTAGAGCAGGGCAGGTTTAGATTAGACATTAGGATGAAGTTCTTTACAATGAGGGTGGTGAGACGCTGGAACAGGCTGCCCAGAGAGGTGGTGGAGGCCCCATCCCTGGAGACCTTCAAGGCCAGGCTTGATGAACTCTGAGTAACCTGGTCTAGTTAAAGATGTCCCTGCTCACTGCAGGGGGGTTGGACTAGGTGACCTTTAAAGGTGCCTTCCAGCCTAACACATTCTATGATTTGAAGCAATATTTCTTTTAAAGCCTCTGTGTATTAGCTCGATGATATTGCTGTTAAGTGTTGACATTGAGGAACATAAAAAAAGTCTTATTTCTTTTCTTGAGTTTTCTTCTAGTAGTCTGAATTTCAAGAGGAAACCAGCTTCATCAAAAAATACAATTGAGAGCAGCTGTACATGGACTGAAAACCTTTCAAGTCTCAAACAATATTTTTTTTTCTCCCAATTTTTAGGCAGAAACAGTATTTGAAAACTAGGTTATGTAGCATCACATTGCATTCTGCCATGTCTTAACAGGAGGGCTTTTATGATAGCAACGGAGCAGCAGGTTGAATAACGCCTGGGGTCTGTATCGCAAGTGTGGATGTTAGTCTTGAGCCACTTTGGTCCAAACCAACTGTCCACTCATTTCTATGAATGAGCTCTGAGAATTGACAAGGCGCTCTCTCGGCACTGATACAGATTTTGAACACTTTACTGTTACTGGAGAAAAGCTACTTGCGCACGTAATTCCTCTAGCCAGAACTAGGTGCATGAATTGCATGTGGAAAACATTCACAGCTGGATTATTGGTTGCGTGGATGCAAGATGTCTGTACTTGCTGTTACTCTCTCCTGCAGCGTTCATCTAGAGATCTCAGGATTCCATCAGATCAGCATGTTGCTGGTGCTCAGCTCAACTCTCTGTAAATGGATCTATTCGCACTGTTTGCCATATTTTTCCCAGGGCCATCAGCTTTTCAGGTCATCTTGTTTTGCTCAGCTGAGACCCTGATCGAAGGAAGCATTCCTGTTTAAAATAGCAATCAGGTGTTTGTAAATAGATTTCATTTGGGGTTTTTTTCCTAATGGGAACGTGAACATGCTGTGTCACTTTCCTGAAGGACGGATGATCTTTGTAGCTTCTGAGGGAATTGGGAATTGGCCCTGGGAAGTTATTATGTTGCTGTAATAAAGAGACTGTGCCCACTTAGGAATTTTCTCTGAGAGGCTGCTGCTCAACTACCAGTGTTATACTGCTTCCCCTTTCCATTAAAATAAAAGACTCAGTCTGCCAGACGTTCATTAGCATAAACCTTTGATCAGTGTAATTATCTCCAGGCAAAAAATTAGTTCTTTTTTTTTCCAAATTAAATAATGAGCAGGATATTATAATTCAAAAAATGTACCCCCAGTCTAATTTAAAAACTGTACCTAACATGTGCTGCAGAATGCTGACAAAGTAATCCTCTTTCTTAAATCCTCTTCCTGTCATTGATTTGTCACAGGTTTGTTTTCATCAGTCTCATAGCCAAGGTGAACCTTTACTTCAAAGGTTATGTATTTTCTTGGTTTTTAAAATGACCTCTTTTTACACGCCCCCACGCCCCCATCCTCCTTTTCCTCTTCTCACTCCTAGATTCGACTCTGGAGCAAATTCAGGGAAGTCATGAATGTTACATTAGGGACAAACTTGACCTCATATTCCTTATATTACTTGATACCTGTCAAAGTAATGATGATTAAGTGAGCACACAAAACCCAAATGCTTTCCCTTTAAGTGTTAAAACCCTTCAAGTCAGCCTTATTGCTTTAACGAGTTTTCGTCTTATGCTCTTTGAGAGGAAAGAAAGAAGCAGGAAGGGTGGACTACGCATGTGGGGGAGAAAAAGTTTCAGAGAGTAAATTCAGATTACCAATTGGTGCTGAGAAAAGGTGCTCTCAGGTCTGTTTTTAATCTCTGCTTACAGGGGTAACTCGGTACAAAATGAAAAGGAAGGAGGCTGGTTTGTGAGTCTCCTCACAACAAAGTATGAAATGGAAAACCTTTGAACCTTCCCTCCACCTTTTGTCAAAGGAAATGGTCTTGCACCACTTTACTTCCTTATTTAAGTCTCTGAATCTAGTTGCCTGTATGCTGAAAGCATTTATTTATTGAAATACTGACCACTGTTCTTTGTTGCATACATTTTTGCAACCTTAACAATGAAATCCTGTGGTTTTTCTTACATACTTGCACTCATATCTTGTCTTGTGATGGTGTTTTTATGATCAATTTCTAAGGCTACTGGATTTATTCCCCCCCAAAGTATGCATTTTTAAATTTGAGCATGTGTTTAGATAATACATGAATCTTTGCTTAATTTTTTTTGTATGATCTAAGAGATCATTTAATTTAGAGATATTTCTAGAGACAGAGGCTTCACAACTTCCCTGTTCAACCTGTTCCATTGTTGAATTATCCTTACTACTGAAGTATTTTCCCTAGGTCCAGCAGCAGTTTCCCTTGCTGCGAATTGTGATTACGGTTTCTAGTCCTGTACCTCTAAGACAACTCTGATCCCACTTTCTCTCCAACATCCACTTGGTAGTTGAGGACATTGGTCGTATCCTCCATGCACGTACTCCCGAGTCTCTTGTCTAAGTGGACAAACCCGGCCCCTCAGCCCCTGCTACAGCTTCATGCGCTCCAATGCGTCAAAACTTACTTTTTTTCCCCCCCTACACTTTGATTTTTATTATTTTTGTTTTAATCGGTTTATTAGCATTCTGAATAGCACTTCCTTGAATTTCTGAGAAAAAAAGCCCATTAGGTTGTCTTATAGGGGATAGTAACTATATTTTATGGAATACTTGGAAAAATCTATGTTGTATTAATGAAGTGTAATAATTCAGTATAAGAATAAGGTGAAACCACAAGTATTTGTTGCACTGAAATTCTCTGCTCTTTTCTAAATTACAATAGATTAGCAAATTCTAAATCCTCAGTATAAAATTAAAAAACCGACTAATCTATGACTTCTGCAGAGCTGAACAGGGCAAAGGCACGGTTTGAGGGGAAAGAAGAAGTTTTGAAAATTTTTTTTATACCTTTCCATTACAAGATTGGCTTTCTAAATGTTACCTCTTTCATGAAAGCTTACGTTAAGAACAGACAATAAATGATCTTCTTCCTCTCCCCTTGTCACTGTCTCTGGTAGGCAATATCTTTCATGTGTCGCATTATGGAATTTCTGGGAGGAAAAAAGGCAATGAATGTGGTGGGTATATGCTATGGCACTGCAAACCTGTTAACCATCCTCCCCCCCTACCCCCCCCGCCAAGTTTTCTAACATGACTGAAGTCAGCTACGAGCTTTAGGTTTCAGTGAAAAACCTAAATGAGATGCAGCCTAGTTTCTACCACAGATTTTTTTTTTTCTTTAAAAAAAAAAAAGACATTTTGTTTTCAGGCCAAATAAACACTGTGCCAATAAACAGATTTATCTTTTTAAAGTCTAGCATTGGAGATGCATACAAGAACTTAAAAGAATGAGTCATAAATGCACAAAGAGTATTAGAGCCAAGCTTTTCTGAAATGACCGCTATTTGTGTGTCCTTCAGAATTTGCTTTTTTAATGTATTCTTTGACAAACTTGGTTCAGTTTTTCAGTGAAAATTCCCTGTGGCAGTAGTCCAGCTGTGGATCTGATTGAATTAAAAACAAATCTAGAAGCTTTTTATTCGCATAAATTCAAACCTTAAGTAATCAAGAGCATGAAAAATTTGTGAAATCGCTCTAGCTGTGGAAGTTCAACGTTCTAAGTAATAGCACTGACAGAACTATGTTAACCGTGCTTTTGCAAATAAAAATTACTTTATAAATTTCCAACTACTTTTAATTTAAAAGCCTGGGAACCAAGCAATAAAAATGAAGAACTCCAAAAGGCAGTTTTTGCCTATTTCAAAAAATAATAATATAAGTCCGGAAAAGACAATCTGGCTTATTGAGTTCTGGCCTCTTCTGCTCTGTTGTCAGAGGTTGCTGCAGTATTGCAGAATCTCTTATTTCTCTAGAACACATAGAAAATGAATGAACAAATGAGGAGTATGGAAAGTAAATATTTACATTTATCTGGTCTGCATTTATTATTTAACTGTACATAATTTATAAAGATGTTTCTCCAAAGGGAAAGGCCATATACTGTTTTAAACCGTGTAGCCTGTTTTCATGCTCTAGCAGTTAGTTCAGTAAAGGATTTAGTCTAGGAGACTGTCTTACGCAGACCTACGGACACTGGTTGTACAACACATTCTCTTCTTTATAAAGAACATATGGAGGAGGCGAGGAAGGATTTATCAGGGATTAGGTAACTGGGAGTGGATCAGAATTGCAGCATTTTATTATGTTATCTCTAGAAACAGGCATAGAAACTCAGAGGCGATTGCAATCTGACTATAAGCCGTGAGGAGTCTCACTTATTTCAATGAGAGTCACTTCTACCTGCATGAGAGCTGTATTTGCTTATTTGGCTTTGTATTATTGACACTCACTTTCCTTGATCTCACCTCTCACGCAGCAGAGAAGAACACAGCTGTAGGGGAGAGTAAACTTCATATTTCTAAGCAATTGTTTTAAATATTTTTTTCGTTGTACTTGGGAAGAAAAGCGGAAATACCAAGTAAGTTTTACAAATGAATCGGTCAAAAAAACACCCCAGAATTCCTGATTGTAACAAAATAGTCATGATTTTGGAAAGCATTTAGGAACATCCATAGCTCTAAGCAGGTACTTCAATCCCATTGCTCTTTTTTTTGATGACAAATTTTCAGGCAGAGATTTAACATCAGTGCTGTCAGGAAAGTGCATTATGCTCAGTTTCTGTTATTTTCAGTAGTTTTGACCTGAAATCCTTCCTGGGTTTTTGTTTATGTTTCATTTGGTCTCTTAAGGGCCTGATGTGTTGCTTAGGGCCATCCAGAGAGTAGTTTTCCTTTGATCTGTGGGCTGAAGCACAGGGGATGTGCATTACGCATAGATGAGCCTTATCTTTGTGGAACACTAATTTACAAACTCGAATTTGTATCCTTGAATATCTTAAAGGAAGATCAGAGCTGAGCACGGGTAGGGGTGACAGGGAAGAGAAAGGACAGCTGGAGTTCTGCCTAGAGAGCAGCAAAATGCTTTTGAAGCAGCCTATTGCAACCAGTGACTCCCTCAGTAGTCATCCATGGCAAAATAGCAACTGTTAAAGGACTAAAAAAGGCTGACTGAGTCCTCAAATGGGTACAAAGTTCAGATAAACAGAACGTCACTTTGGTCCATGGATCCATGGAGAGGGGCAAAAGGAGTCAGCCTCATCCCTCTGCCCAGGTGAGCTGAGCATAAGAAGTTCTCGTCCAGAAGCTGCATGGTTACATGAGAAGAGATCTAAATGGGCAGCTTTTTCTCTATATAACTCAAGTTTGGGAATGTGGGTCAGAATTGTCCTCTACAAATGGGGGGAGATTTATAGGGAGATGTTTTCAGGAGCGACTGGAGCAGCATCTGCAGCTCTGCGACTTCCCTTCCTGGTGCAGACCATTCTGATTCCACTTGTGGTCCTGGGTTTGGGCACTTCTCTGGTTTTACATCCTGCCCTACTCCTACAGTTTTCTTCCCTTACCATGTGCTTTTTTTATTTAGCTTATTCACTCATCCTTTTGACGAAGAAACGTCCATATGGAATTTGTATCCAAAGTTTTAAGTGAAGACGTAAAATATTTTCTCCATGTCACTTATTCTCCGCCAGAATGATGTGCAATGATTAAATAAAATAACCTGTAGTTCATATTGAGGGTGGGGGGTTCAGAAGTACTTAACATTGTAAGTAATGCTGCTTTTGCCTAAAGAACATTTTCTATTATTTTTATAAGCAACAGAATTAGGACAATCATGAAATTCTTACAGTTGTAGTCCCTGTTTACTAACAAAAAGGCACAGAATTAGATCTGAACAATTCAACAGAGATTAAACTGGACCCAGTTCCAGTGATATATCTAGAGAGTTAATCTCATCATGAAAGAAATAAACAATAAACCAAGTCAGGTATGATTATAGTCAGCAGTATGTTTAATATATCAAACCAGCCACACTAATCCAGGAACATAAGTAAGGGGAAAGAAAATCTTTTCTTCTGTAAAGCATCAAATTGACAATACGTGGCTTCTTACGCAAAAGCAGAGCTGTGAACTGCTTAATTCAGAGCTGTGTACGCTGGCAGGGGGGAAGTGGTCATCAGCTTCTGCTTTTATTGCTGTTCCCATACAGAGCAATCCATTAGCATTATCACTTTGCTTAACACTTTTTCACATTTATAATTTTGGAGCCAGTCTCTTGGATTTGTGCCCTGCTTTGAAATGTTGTTTTTCAAATCTTGGCCTTCTGGATAGAAAGAAGGACAAAAACTTGTCTTTTAAGTGAGTATAAAACTCATTGCTCAAACACTTCCACTTTGCCATTTCAAAATGGTTTTTTATTAGAAATATAGCCTGATCAAACCCGACCCCTAATTTCCCAAGAGATATCCTTGAACCTTTGGTGAACTGAAGACAAGCTGATACTTCCACAGCAGAGTACAAAATTCCCACACTGAAAAGGGGAAGGATTTCACAAGAAACCTCTGTGAAACTCAGAACGCATCCGTGTCAGCTGTATAGATTACCTGAAATTGCTGTGAAAGGTGGCTGGAACTTCTCAAGAGTGGGGCTGAAGATGCTTGAAAACACTCATGATATTAATGAGTATTACTAACTGACTTTTAGTAAAATGCTGCACACTTAACCTTTCTTCACCATCCTGTGTGGCAGCCAATACGAAACAAGCTGTCAAAATGTCAAAGAAGAAAAAATAAATAGCAGAATTCAATCTGAGTAGGCTTTAATTGCTTCTTCTGCTAATACCATTTGACATTCAGGTTTTTTTTTTTTTTTTAAACTTATTATATGGTGAAATTTAGAGCAGCAGATGCGACAATAATTCAGTTCAATGTTATTCTAGCCAAGAGCTGAGTTTCCATCAGACAGCAGTCATGCAGTGTTTTGTTGCCCACAGAGTAGCATGGGCTACTCATAACGATGGGGTACTCCTTCTTGTAAGGTACTGAGCAGCAGCGTGCGTTTTAAACTTGGCACAATTAATGGTGAACTGTTAATTACAAGCAATCTCAGTAACTGTGGATGTGCACAGCTTTTGCAAGCAAGCATTTCTAAAAGCAAAGCAATTCCCAGCTGCAGGCCAAAGAATTAGAAAAATACCGATTTAGTGGCATCAGCTGGGCATAGGTAAAATGACCTGAGAGAGAGCTTGCTCTGAAACTCCAATCTTCTGGCATACAATGTATCGTCAAACAGTATATTCAGAAATGTTATTTTGCAGGTGAAGGGATGATTTGATTGTAGTACTCATTGATTGTTGCTTTATTTGTGTATACACATACGTACATAATTCTTGCTTATATATTTGAAAAACTCATACATATAACTTCATGTATTTCCTCTCATTTTCCACCCTTCACCTTTGGATATTTGGATGTGGCTGCCTCTCTGGTTTAGATCAATGATCTTACCTCTTGAAGACAGTGATGGCAGCTTACACTCTCCATGAGGGAACCAAAAGAAATTTTCTAACAGGAACCGGAAAGATGTGTAATATAATTAAAGACAGACCTCCTACAGCTTCCTACTGTCGAGAAATTGGGTTTGCTTTTCCTCATCTTGAGTTATTTCCAGATAACCTATTCCTACAGCTTATGCAACTAGCTGATATGCTAGGCAAGCCCAGGGGGAGTGAGATCGTAGGGGAAAAGATGCAGTCTTCTATCACTATTTCTATAATTAGCATATGTGGCAACGTAGGATACTTTCACAGTTGTCATTGGAACCTGTGAAATTTCCCACTGGAAATGACTAGTCCCTAATTTAGCATAAAAATCAACAGTGAAGGCCACAAGATCTCATGAAAGAATTATGGTTTCACACAACTCTACTCAATCTATAACTCCATCATTTTGGACATGTGCGCTCAGACACGCATTACTTATGTTAAGTACAAGTATGAAGTCATTTTGGGTCATTTTTCTGATTCATTGCAATTCTTTTCTTTATTTCAGGACCTTTGAGACCGGATGCTTCTTTAAGAGCTCCTTCCTACTGAGTAGTGCATGAAGGAAATCAATCTCTGTTCTTCTTAGATTCTTACTTTCATAAGCAATAATTAATTATGTTAAACTACTGATAAAAAAATAGATGGCGTGTAAAATAACTCCTTAATTTCCCTGCAGGCCTGTCTCTACTTTTCATGGAACATAATTTGATTTTTTGTTAGTGGGAATTTCCTTTAAAAACTGGTGTGGTCACTTCCCCCACAATAACACCTTAGAATTTTTGATGAATTTTATAGCCTTTGCTGAGCATTCCCTCCTGTGAAGTGCTTGCAGGCTTTTATTCCTCCAGGGATGCACTCAGCCTCTTGTAAGATGCAATCCATTACTCCTCAGTGACGCAAATTGTTCATTTAAGTATGGATTTTTAGGATTCATCTCACCCAGGTCTTCAGGTTATGTTCTTGATCGCAGTGAAATTTAAAACTTTCCTGTGCTTTAGATTTTCAGTTTAACCAAATGTTAAAAAAGATGGTTCTGCATAATTCAGATCCATAATCACAATATTTAATAATTTTTAGAATTGGGTATTCTGGTCTCTGATCACTTGATTATATCATGTTTTTCCAAAATTACTTTTAAGTTCATATGAGACAGTATTAGTTATCGGAATATGCTTCAGAAGTGTGAAATTTCAGTGTTATTGACTAATATCGAAACACCTTCTCAGTATCCAATAGAAGGTGATAAAAGGATCTCTCAAAGAACACTTTTCTCTCTTCACAAGCTGAACATTGTAGGATGCTTCCAGGAAACCCATCATCCCTCTTATTTACATTTCGAGGAAGGACTGATGGGCAGCAATAGGTCAGTTGTCAGCCTAAGAGCATTAACAAGTTGGCAGAGAAGTGTTTTCTGCAGTTACACCCAATTCCCTGCAGTGGTAGGACCTTACTACCGCAGTGGTGGAAAAGCATTACCAGCACTCTCTGAGGGTTAAAAATTGGTACTACAAACCTTCTAGTAAGACAAAGACTTCTAACAGATGTTACTTTTCTTTTATTTGTCCAGCGTATAGGCAATATCTAATTTTCTTATGGGTAAATAAACATACAGATGTGCGTGTATATATGCACACACATACATACAAGGGCAAACATTACAAGCTTCATCTAACATTTAATTTCAGACTCTGTCATTGTTTAAAATAGTATTTGAGTCTATCCCTTAATTTAATGCTAGCTGGAGATTGGTCTATCAGTCAATCCAGGAATTCTCTTTGTTGTTGTTTTATCTTTGGCGTTTGGGTTGGGGTGTGGTGTTTGCTGGGTTTGTTTCTTTGTTTTTTTTTTTTTCCCTGAGAATTATGAGTGCTTGTTAGCCTATAACATATATACATATTTATGAAAATTCTGTTAAGTCTATGAGTTGATTATCAAGATGCATAATACGCTTCTGAAGCATGATTATTTAATAATCACATTTTGTCTGTAATGTTTTGCCCCAAGTGTAAAAGAAAGTCTGGAGGAGGTCTGTCTGTCTCTCTTATATTGCAGCTTTGACCAAGCTTTGACCTTGCGTATTGAACCACTGTATTTTCAATTGTTTCATTTACAGGTTGGGTAATTTTTTTTGTTGTCAGAAATACTTAATTTAAAAATCTATTGCATAGCATTTTCTCCTTAGTTGGTTGTGTAGGATGGTTTTATTAATTGTTATAATGCTGTCATAAACTAACTAATAGAGCCATTAGGCTGAATTAAGGACTAATAGTTATTGTTTACCTCATTTGTTGAAATTATGTTATAAATATAAATATATATATATTATATATATATAAAGTTATACTATTCTTCTGTTCTTAATAGTGGTAACGATGAACTCTATGACTTATACAGGAATAGTGTAATATGAGGTACTTGCTGCATTTTTTACATAAAAATGAAAATGTTATTGATTACAAAATGCAATGCTGAAATCCTAAATCACAGTAATATTCTACCACATAAATAATACAAAGTTGATGCTACACCAAGACTTTCTCTGAAGGACTAGATAGGAAATTGTGTTTCTCTTCTGTGTTTTCAGCTTTGTAAGGACCAGACAGAAATTTGACTTTTGGTATTGAAATACTGGGGACTTCAAGAAACAACAAGGAAAAAATTAATGGGAATTACTTTGATATCATAGCTAACTCCTCGTAGCCAGAGAGCAAAGTTTTGACTTGAGCCCGCTCTTCCATTTCCTGAAGTGTCTGGCAGTTCCCCACTCTTCTGCTTCTGCATCCTGTTAGAAGCCACTAAATGGCTTCTACCATGTAGTATCTGAGAAGATACAAGATATAGATAATTCATCAAATCATCTCTTCTGAAAATTAATAAAACATACTCATCCAAGTATGCATCAAAAACCTTCCTATTCTCTTGTAAAGCCAACAATTACTACCTCTGAAGAGGTCTGTGTAGCAGTGTTGGATGGTGAAATTCCTATTTTGTATAATAGTTTTTCAGCTAGAGATCAAGGATCTCTCTTCTTCCACCTCTACTTATTAAGATATTTTTATATCTTAATTATAAAAATTCCACTAAATGGAACCTTTTTTTATGTGGAGGTTCTCTTTAGAGAACAGCCAAGCAAGAAATACAGTGTATTCTGCAAAAATGCATTACAGCTGTGTTTTGTATGACAAATAAACACCATTGATTTTCCTGTAATGCCTTTCATAAAGATCATCTGTATATAGGAGTCAATTAAATGCTGAAGAGAATAGAAAGGTTAAAAGCTGTTATTTAAATTGGCGTATTTCAAAGGGAATGCACTGAGAAAGCAGCTCAGGGTTAACTGTATCCCCTTCCATCTACCAAGATTGATATGGAAAGCTTAAAAAACATGTGAAATTTAAAGAATCATAACAAACAGTCTAGAGAGATGATTCATAAGAAGTCAACAAGTGAAGCCGTGAAGCCTCCAGGAGTCTGAAAAAGGGCCATTTTATTCAGGTTCAATGATGGAGTTCAGAGGAAAAGAGAAAGACTGGGAGTAATATAGTCCCAACTGTCTGGGATTCTGAGACTATGTTTTAACGTCTTCCATTGCAAAGAGATGGTAGGAAACGTGAGTACAGTTCTGGTAAAGAAATATATTTTCAGTCTACTCAGATAAACTGTCTCAGAGAGAAACAGAAACTACCAACCTTTGTGTACTGTCGATACTATGATTATTCTAAATGAATACTTTACAAGAGTTTGTAAGAACATATTCCAAAACTTAGAAGTATTTATTAATGTTATAAAACAGATTCTATAAAGGTCACCTTAAACACAGCGTTACCACTTTTTCAGTGTGCAGGGGTGTTTTCAGGGAGTGAAGTTGTTTTTAGGTATTGCTTCATGTTGAGTTGCAATGGCTAAGCCATCTACAAGCTTCCTTTACATTTTCAAAAATAACTTAGGTGCTTTGAAATCTAGGATTCATTTCTCCTTAGGATTTTGCTTAAGTCACTTTTGAAAGTGAAGCACAGGTTAGCATTCATCCTGCCTAGCTTCATTCATGGAAAAAAATAAATAATTAACTATCTAATCTCACTTTTAGGACTCTTTTGTCATGAAGAGAGACACAGAGAGGAGTCTTTTAATCTCACTTGTTTAAGCCCCTTCCATCCCTGAGATCTCTTTCTTTCTGCTCATACAGAAGAATACTTTATAATAGGGTTATTATTTCTGTCATGTTTTATATTGGTTGTATAATAATGCTTTATATGTCAGTCCAACAGTGTGCTCTCTGTGGCTTGGATTTTATGGGGAGCTGAAGGCTCTGAAATCATGCAGGTTTGCAAAGGGCTTCAACATCCAGTCTCTGGTGGACTCTGGTGAAAATTACAGACCTTTTCAGTATTTTATGTCATTAAACTGCTACATTTAGAAAATGAGAGGGAAATGCTTCTGTACTTACATTAACTTCAAGAAATACATATAATTTCAGGAGGAATATAAATCAGCCACTAAGTGATGGGACTTAGTAAAGAGCTTATCCTAGCGGGATAATTTTCTAATGTTCAGAGCTGCTCAGTTTTTTGGCAAATTCACCTGACACACTCAACTGAGGAAACCTCAGAAGAGACTTTCATCTGACCTGGTATGTATGGCAATGGCTACATCTCCCATAATTACTTTATACCAGCCACCAAGGTTTTCATGTACATTACCTAACCCTCCTTTGATAATTTGCTCTGCTTAGGAGTTCCCATCAATATTTCTAACGTGCTCATGAATAATTCCACTTTTCTCCCTTCCTATTAGCATACAATGTTTCAAAAATTTGCAAGTGTACCTAGTTAGTTAAGTGCTAATGCTCTAACTCAGATTAAATTTTTTTAGGAGGCATTTTGTAAATTACCTTTTTTTTCTTCCTTGTAATCTTACTTCCAAATAGTTACACATATTGAGTAATTGCCTGTAATCAGTTGGATTATGCACTAGAAAGCAAGAAGGTCCTGTTTCTTTATAATTTTTGTTTAGATTGCTTTCTGATTGTAAACAACCCTGGAAGACTGGGTACTGTAATATATACCATCCTATTAATTTTTCATATAGCTTAAGGAAAGAAAGGCCCGTTTAAGTATTAGTAAGAGATACACAGACAGTAGCTATAGGTTACTAAGAAGCAACTTGAAGTCAATGGTTGATGGAATAAATTCACTGATCCGAAATAAAGGAATTCAGGTGTAACCCTGTTGCAGACTTCGCTCCCTCTATGTCTCCAAAATATGCATCTATTAACACAACACGGTGCATCCATTTCATTTCAACTTTAGAGTGTTATTGACTGTGGGGTTTTATGGTAAAACTTTGTCAGTAAAAGTTGGCACTTGAAAAACTTTCCAATTTAACTGGGAAATTTGCCGTCTCTCTATAAATAGGTATGTCTTTAGTAGCAAGAGTATAATCTTGCTTGTCAATATTTCCAACTGTTCAGCATTCAGATACTAAGATTAAAAGAAAGCAGTGCTAAAGAAAGAAAACACATCCCAATTTCCACATTCATTTTGTCTTAGCTCCCTACTGAGAGCAGATGTGCCAGTAATAGCAGTTTTCTACATGATGATAAGTATTAGTAGCTCATAACGAGCTAAATGCCATTGCCAAAGAGTTGTCATCTAATTTTTTTTTTTCCCCAATCATTACACTTATTCTAAATGAATGATGAAGTTTGGCCAGATCCAGAGCTTATTTGAAAAGCAGAAGAGGTTTATCTGCCCAGTGTCTCTCCTGTAATGCGACCAGGCGTAATGTCTGTGCTCACTACACTCAGTCTTCAAATGTCCACTGCTTTCTAGAAACTGCAGGGTGTGTTGTGCACGCAGAGCCTCTGTTGCAGGAGATGCCATGTGCAGAAAGGATGGGGCTGTCATCTCCCACATTGCCCCAGGGAAGGCAAGCAACCTGAAAACGGGCTGAAACTGCCACGTGAGATGCTTTTGTCAGACCAAGTTGCCACGGCCCATGCCAACAAGTCTGCAGTAGTCGCAGAAGACTTGTAGACATGATTGCTTGTTCTGGCAGCAGCAACTTATTCAGCTGTCATCATCCCTTGACTTTCAGGGGGCATGATTCTGTTTTGTGCCTGGGTATACATGGACAAATATTAATGTGAATTGGAGATACTGAGATCTCAAATGGGATCTCCAGGAAAAAATGTTTCCAGGTTTAGATTCTGGGGAAGGGTTCTTACAGGCTGAGATCCTCTCCCTAAGGGACTTTTAGGAAAGAAGGTGGGGAGAGCTGCTTTGTCAAATATATTATCTCAGTGGGAATTCATACTGTAGAGCATTTAAAAAAAGGGTGAACCTCAAACAAAATCTCGGAGCTGTACTCCTCAAAAGAAGTGCTTTTCTGCATTATTAGCTATCTCGGTTTGCCAACCTGGAAAAAGTAAAAGGTCAGTTGACTTGTCTGATAAATTTCTGGTATTACTTTCTTCCTGTCAAATAGAGAGGAATATTAGCTTTATTCATTTTAACCATCAGACTTCCAGATCTGACTACAATCTCAAATGAAAATATTCATTGATGATTATTTTTCTCCTTAGAACTGGTGAAATGCTTCAGTATAAATTATTTTTTTTTTATTATTTTATAGAGGATATTTGGTTCATTCTGTTATGAAACTTTTTGTGGGAAAAAATCATACCATTCATGAAAAGATTTATTTATATAACACTCGTTTTTTAGCTGGAGTGGCATGCAAGATTTTTAAATTTCAAATACTAATGGATTTTTGATAAAATCTAAAGTTGCATAGCCTCTTTTTTTTTCGTTTATGAGTCTGTAATATGAAGGCAAGGGGAATATTTGGGTAGCAATGGATTTTACCCTTATTAATCATATATCCCCTGTTTTGCTAAGCAAACCTTATTCTCCATCATCTCATTTACCTAGTTGTTTTCAGTTTGCTTTTCTCTATCACAATGCAATTATAAATAGGAAGGAGTTAACAAAAATATTTTCCTTTCCTTCCACTTAGCGGGGAAGCCTAGGCTCAGTTACATTTTTTACTATGCAATATTCTGCAAGATCTGAACTTCTTGCTCTTTCTTTGTTTGAAATTACTATATTGAAGAGTGCAGAAATCAAGATCTTAATCACGCAACCAGTGATTAATTGTAATTGGATTGGTATTTAAAATCTAGGCCCTATAGGACTCATATGTATACTTTAGGTGTATAAGTAGGTGGTACAGAATCACATAACATCCAGCCAAAATATATATGGTATTTCCATCAATAAGCCATTCCACTTATAACAGTTGAGTGTCCGTGCCTGTTACTTTCAGCCATTATTGACAGTATAATCAAGACTTACAGGAGAGCAATTACAATAGGACCAGAGCCCCACTGAATCAATGAGATCGTGACTTGATGCTCTTCTTTCTTGGAAGAAGAGAGCCGTGGGGTGTAACATTAAGAATAAATATGAAGACTAGGAACTTATTCATTTATACGCTTGTTGATTTTGTTTTTGTTTTTTTTTTTTTTTTTTCTGTGAGCAAAGATGAGACTTAAACTCTTAGTTGAAAACAAATACTGTTTTTTTTTCTTTCCTGTGTAAAAATTACATTTATTTTTTCATATTATCAGTTTACAATTGTTTAGTCACACTGCTGGCATCTGTGTTGTGCTGGTGTAATGACCAGAAGATGTTGAGAGTTCGCAGATCATATAAGGACTTTTAGAGAGACATGAACTTTCTGCCCATGCTGATACTAGTATTGTTTCTACAGTAAACTTCTACCCAAGGTATGACATATGTAGGTAGCGTTATTCCAATTTTATTTCTACAAGTTCTCAGTGGATTCTGTTGCACATGATAGGAATTTAACTGCACACCCTAGTTAGTTAGTTTTACCAGCTACAGAGTTACCACAGATGTCACGGACAGGATATGTCTGATGGTATGACAAAACATCTGGAAACTGCTGTGACTGTTTCAGTCTTGTCCATTGTGAACACTAACACAATTCTCCTAAATTTTCTAACATAGCCAGCAGAACTAATCCTGCAGGCAAGGTTTAGGGCCAGCCATTTGGATTTTGTATTTTTTTCCCTGAGGTAAAGAAGTTAGGAATCAGACTTGTAAAGACACCAAACCTTTTTATTTCTACAAGATAAACTGCACTTTGATGCCAGAAAAACCGAAAATATAACAAAGAGCTATAAAACACACTTGTAAAGTACTACATAATGGAAAAAACCCATATTTATTATGGAATACAAAGAAACTTCTATAAGTTTGTACCAAGAGAATTTTCATATTTACAGTTTGTGTCATCAGAGCATTTTCTGTAAATCATAGCTTTCGAGCACTTGATGCTCTGTTCTTCCAAAAAATGTATAACGTTTTCCTTTTTTAAATGCAGCCTATATAGTAAGGCTAGGAATCAAATTAGTTTATAACTGTAGACTGTATAACATATTTTTCTTTTGTTAGACTGACTTTTGGATCATTATTGACCTTTCAAATATTTATTTACATGAAGAATAAAGCTGGACAAGGTAAATAACATAATTTGACAGCTGTTTCTTCAAAAAGGTATGGAAGAAAGAAAAACGTGTTAGTAGTGTATGATCATTTTCAGTTTATTCATTATTTAAAATATATTTAAGGATTTTGCACCAGTATCCTATTTCTGGAGATGAAAGACTCCTCTTTTCTTAAGAAATAAGTTTAAAAAAAATAAAAATATCAGTTTTTTTGATAAAAATTCATGCAATTTGAAATTGGGGCATTTTGAGCTGTCTATGCAGTTTTAATGAGAATCCACCAGATGGCATAGGAAAAGGAACCTCATTAATAGAACTTTATGAATGGTGGTATTTTGGGATTGCTGGCTTATTTAGTCAAAAAGTCTTGTTTTGAGGCAAAAATTTTCTTTCTTGTGATATTAAAATGCATAAATCCTTTGTCCTTTTTTCAAAATGTCTTTTCCATAATAATTCAAAGGAATTTCTCATCGCCAATGTAATCCTGACCAAATACAGCTTTTAAGCATGTTCCTAGCTTTAAGTACCAAGTGTGTCCAGTGTGAAGGATATGGATAACAGCACTGTTGAACTGTGGACACAAATGATAAATTCTTTAGACTAGGAAGCCAGTAAATATTCTCTTAAGTTTAAGTCATAGGGGATGGTCAGAAAGGGGCTGCAGCAGGCTCTGCACAGTCATTAACACTCGAGATTATTGTATTAAGTTTAAGACAGATATAAAGTATTAATATTGAACTGGCATCCTTCCAATGTAACTACGGAAAAGTCTTAACAAAATTCTCTATAGAAACAAGTCTATTGATCTTCCATCACTGTATTCAATGAGTTCAGGAAGAAGTGCAAGTGAATAAAAAGTGAATAAAATTCCTACTCTTTTTTTCTTCACTTTTAATAATTGTTTTAACAAGTTGTGTGCTTGGGTGGGTTTTTTTTTGGCTGGAGTTGAGAAAGGCTTATGAAAGGGCTTATGAAATTGCAGCGAGCTATATAAGGACAGTAGCCTGAGAAAGATATTAATTTTTAACATATTAATTTATCCCTAAAGAAGTCAAATGTAATTGTTTCCAAGTTCACTCTACCTCATTTTTATTAAAGCTAAAATGGAGTCAAGATTTAAATGCATCACTTCAGGTTCATCTATAATTAACCCAGAATACTATACTTATGACCATATCTTGGAGTCATTACTCAAAGCCTGATCTTCCTAACCCTAAAGTCAAGCAAAAATTCCTGTTGAGTTTACATGAAATACTATCAAATGGGAATGCTTAGACAAAATTGCTTTGAATTCAATTGGTCATTCAGGCCATATTTTCATTAGCAAGTAGAGAAGCACAATAGGAGGAAATCTGAAGATCAAAACAGTTGGTTTTTGATGACTCAAAATTAACTAACTCTATATTTTGGGACTTCTCTGAAGAGTAGCTCTAGCTTGGTTCTTTGCACATTGGGACTTTTGTCAGCTAGAATCCATTAATGAGCTTCTGTGGTACATACCCCACATCAGTTTTATTTTCAGTGAGGTTCAAGACACCCCTAAAGCAAACAAGCACTCAGTAAGTGGGAACAAACAGAACATTTGCTTCAGAAGTGCCCTCTAGACCTTAACTAAAATGCAAGTGTGAATGCACCCTCCATCATTTCAGAGGACATTTGGTTTGAGTAATAAGGACTGATAGATTTTTCTCCTTATTTGCCTTTCAGTGAATTTTCAAGCTTTCCAAAAGAAAATGAGAAATACCCGTAAGTGTGTTCTCTCTCACCTCCGACTTGTTGTGAATATTTTTATGATTTGAAATTTGATTGAATAATAACAATTACATACAGTCTCATCCCACAGATATTTGCCTGAATTTTAAATTAGAAAGGTCAACAGTGTCCAGGCTTTTTCATATTCTCTTGTTTTATTTACTTCAGAAGGAGATGTATGTTACTATTAAGGAACTTAGATGGAAGTCTCAATGCATTTTCCAGTTTACTCCATAAAGTTGTATTCATCTTTGGTTCAATATAAACAGTCACAGTCATTTTTTCTGAAGAAATACAGTCTCAAGTTTTGACCACCCTCAAGATGGAAATCTTGTTTTCTCTATGCTTAATCTGAATTTACCACATTCCAGCTTATGCCCATTGCTTCTCATCCTCCCTCTATCTGCATTTGAGAAGTGTCTGGCTCCATCTTCTTTCAACCCTCTTATTACACAGCTGCAGACAACAGGTATTTCCCCGCACACTTAACCATCCCTTCCTCAGGCTGCAGGAACACCAGATGCTCCAGACCCTCCACCTTCTTGGTGACCCTCCACTGGACTTGCTCTAGTGCGCCAATGTCTTTCTTGCACTGGGCACCCCAAAACTGGACACAGAGCTGCAGATGTGGTGGTCACAGTTTCAGAAAAATTGCCTTTGCTTGAGGTGTTAAAAAGCCTATGGAAAAAGTCTGGGGTGAACCATGTGTAACTTTCAGTCCGATGACAACTCTACACTAGGTATTCCAGGTGATTAGAGTGGTCGGTGAGAATTTGTTTGTGAATTTAAGCAGCCAGGAGCAACTAGAGATTGCTTACTTAAGTTTTGATAAAGTCTCTTCTCCATCTGCTCCAGTCAGCTGCACCAGCCTTTGTTAAACTATCAACAAGCAGATCTTGCAGTGATATTATCAAGCTTTTTACTTTCATAAAGAAGATAGTACTTGGCTGAATGTGAAGAAACTTACAACCTTAAGAAGTCATCAGACAAAGGTTATACTATGTAGATGATTTCTGAGTCTGAAATAAGCCTGTGGGTTCAGATAGCACACTCATGGATTTTGCACTTCATGTTTAGTATAGCTGTGAGGACTTTCAATTGACATAAATTATTATTTATTGATTGTGTTTGGTAAGTATGAACAAACCCAACAGCACGTGTGGATGAGTCACATGGCATGTTTCCATACATATAGTTCAGTCTCTGCCACCAGTTTTTTAAAAACTAAATTGCCAAGGCAGATGGCAGGTGCAAGAGGTGAGTGGGGTGCATTGCAGGATCAATGCCAACCTCTGGAAATTAACCTGGTTTTGTGGTGTTCTCCCAAAAGCGAATATGTGTGTTTTACTGTCTTCAATTAAAGCACGTTCTACCTAGGTGTTGGAGGGTCTTCCTCCTACTCTTTAGCTTAACTCTGTCATGGGTGGAGTGACAGCTTGAAATCAAGAATCCTACTCGGTACTGTTAAGCACATAACAGCATAACAACTGTTGCTGTGTTGTGAACTCTAATTTTAGATAAAAACCAGATTTAGGCTGACTTTTAGTCCTTAAAGCAAGAGAACAGGTAGCAATATAAACTGACAACAGGAAAATATACCCACAGGAATTACAGGTAATCCTGTTATCTGAATGCTTGTATTACAGCACACACCAAGTACTAGAATTGTCTTCTGTTATTTTTTGATTGTTAGCTTCAGGTAGAAAAACATGTCATAAAGCAGTCAGGACACTGGAAATTTTATTTTACCATAAAAGCAAATTGTAAAGAATTATTACCTGGTGTTCCACCAGATAGATGTATAAATGTATTCTCTTTTCAAACAATAGGAGTTGTGCAAGCGTACCTGATAGAATAATATCACTCTTTCTTCATTGGTAACACCTGAGAAAGGCATCAGCCCATATAGACAGATGAAAATATATGTTGAGATAAAAAAAGATAATGTGCTGCAGTCAAAAGAATACATAGAATCATAGAATACCAGGTTGGAAGGAACCTCAAGGACCATCTGGTCCAACCTTTCTTGGGAAGAGCACGGTCTAGACAAGACAGCCCAGCACCCTACCTGAATCTTAAAAGTGTCCAATGTTGAGGAATCCACCACTTCCCTGGGGAGATTATTCAAATGGCTGATTGTTCTCATCGTGAAAAATTTTCCTCTTGTGCCCAATTGAAACCTCCCCAGGAGCAACTTGTACTCATTACCCCTCCCCTTGTAAAAAGGGAGTCTCCATCTTTGTAGCCACCTGTTAAATATTGGAATGTGGTGATAGATACTGAAACATGGTGATAAAAACATCTCAGATCAAGCCAGACTTGTAACTGTCTCTGATGTGCTGATCATTTTTTAAGATTTTAACTTTTTCTCCCAAATCTGGATGGGATAAAAATAAAAAATGTCAGGAATTTGCTGGAATGAGAAAATAAGTATATGGCTATCCATGCAGCAAAGTTCAAACAGACTCTGAGTGCTGAATGTCTCAGAAGCAACTTTCTGCTTTGACCAGTCTAAAGGTAGACAAAAAGAATTGAGACATGGGTTTGTATTCTGTGAATCCATTACAGTTCAGCAGTGCTAAATGTAGTAGATTTGTTTTAACCAAACATAACAATAAAGCTGCTGATTATACAAGCAGGACTGTGATACTGATCACAGACAGAAAGCTTGTGACATTCGGAATTATGGATCTTAAAAAGTTGTTAACGATATCAAACAAAAAAACAGTGTCTACACTTTGATTCTTAGTTCTCAGTTCTAATTTATGACGCTTCAAATTTATGTGTCATAGGATTTTTTTTTGTTGTTTTTTTCAGGCACCTTTCACAAAAATTCATCAGAAAGTTAAATGTTTTTCACATATAGAATGCTTCAATAAACTGAAAATTGACCTGTTCCATTATTAACAACTTTTAAATGGCATGAATCCCATAATTCAACATCATTTATCTTTAAAGGAAATACAGCATGGTGAAAGCCAACATGACAGATAAATCTTTGTTTTCAGTTTCTAGCAAATAAGAGCAATGAAAGAACAATGTTCTGTGGCACCAAGAATAGTCTTTGGTTTAGCTGTCTGTCTCCCATCAGTTCTTAAAACATCAAATGGATTTCTTCCAAGTTGTGTGATTAATAGTCAGCTCCTACAGAGCAACTTGATATTCTGGGTCAAATCTGTATTTATTTATCTCACTCCAACTAAAAAATACACTAAGAACTTCCTTTTTTACCTGTTTTTACCTACCAACATTACAGAAATTTGACCTTATCATGTTGAGATGATTTTTGCTGATGCAACAGAGTGATTTGTGCTTGGATTTGGCTCATAATTATGATGAGAAATGTGCTAAAATTTAATGCAAAATCATGCCATAAATAATCGGGATAGAAGTTTTTTTTCTTCCAGCTTTGCTAAAGAAAATGGATTCTGATGCTGAACTGATTCTGATACTTGTTCTCAGAAAAAATATATGTTTTTAGTTTTAAGATGCTATTTCACAAAGATAATGGGCCAAATTCTGCTTTCCTTTTACCTTGCCATTTTTCTATAATTTTGGTAAAATCAGAACACTTCACATCTTAATTTAAATTTTTTTTTTTTTTTAAATGCAGTTACAAGAAAACCAGGCAAATTGTTTCAAAAGTTAATATCAGTCATTGTAAAGAGGTTGCACTTAATTTTTTAAAAAATTAATTCATTTAATATTCACATAAAATGTTGGATCATAGTACATCTTTCTGATAATTTAAAGAGATATTTTCAGAAGTCTCTACGCCAAGTAGTTAACTGTGAACATCTGTGAAAAACTGTGACTGCCTGTTTTCTTATGTAAATATGTTTCTTCACAAGGGATAATGTCCTGATGGGTAGTCATTTCTATAGTTCTTTTCAACCCTTTCCAGTGTACCCAGTTCTTCTGAGAGAGTTCATATCTGAGGCTAGTTTGACAGAGCATACTATTTCTCTTGCCTTTTTTTTTTTTTTCCCCCTACAGTAACTCCTGGCTTCAGAAACTGGCAGGTTGAAGGTACCTCACTGCCCTAAGTCTATCTCATTAAGTATATTGAGTGTTTTGTTTATATGGAAAAAATGGTGAACGCCTGTGTGGATACAATCACAATAGTTTTGCAGTGGTTTCAGTATATTAAAAACAATTTAAGCAGAGTTAAGAAAAGAAATGTCTTTTTCCTTATGTGACATTGATTTTTATTCTGTGAGTTTTTTGGAACTTTTTAAGAATGCTGTTTTAGGGGAATATTTCATCTGTTATATTATCTGATCTCCTCTGTCACCACACACTTGCTGAGTACCAGTGCACTTGAAAATCACATTTACAATTTTCTAATTCAGTGTTTCTTTTTCTTTCAATCTTTTATGACTAGTAGTTATCAGCGTGTACTTACTAAAGTGCCCTCAGGATTTCTCTCTTTTCCATGCTAAGAAAGCAAAACTTCAGTTTGAAGAATAACTGTCTTGTAAATGTATGTATTTTGTTTCCCTAAATAGCACCTTAATTTTAGATTTATTCTACTTTAAGTGCTTTTTGCAGCATTAGTATTTTAGGTTTTCTACTGCAGCTGTTAACAGCCTTTCCCTTATGAGGTTTTTCCTGTGTACTATTGCAGTTGTATTTGTAAACTATTTGTATTCTTATAGAAACAGTGTTCTGAATATCTAGTTATGAATATCCAAAAACTTTGACAGAAACAGAGTTGACAGGGTATAGGAAACTTTGAACACAAAAAATGTGGACATACACGAAACATCACAAGCACTTTCAAGATTTCTCCGAGATCTGTATTACTGTTTCGTAACTTAAAGAAGAAAGTGGGGGTATCAGGGTCTGGAGACCTGAGCACATTTCAGAGAGCCTTAGCACCAGGCTATGGTGTATTTTCATTGCTAACACTCATATACATCATAGTTTGAATATGGACACTCAATGATGCATCATGCATAGCCGGTTATTTTAAGAAATGCGATGTTACCAAGAGCGTATTTTGATCACATGCCATAACTTGGTTAAAATACTACTTTTCCTGAAGTCTATAGTAAAGCTCTCACTGACTTCACAAGACCATTTCTCTTTGGACTGCAAAGCTTAGCCCAAAGTCGGTAGCATTAGGACACGGCAGCAGAGGATTGTGCTTTTGTAATGTTCTGTTTACAGGAGTAGGGATCTTCCCTGTATCCCTACAGTGTTTTGATGGTTGGGGTATTTTCCACTCTGGCCAATGGCAGGAGTCAATTCATGTCAAAAATACTAAGAATTATCGTTTGCATTTAGTAGCCACTGTTTTGCTTTATTACTATATATATATATATATGTACTATATATTAAATAAAGAGCTCTGTGGCCACCTGTGTCCCCACAGCTGTTAGTAACTACTGTGAAAAAAATATATATTTTTTTAATCTATGTTGTATCATTTAATCAGGTGATCCTGTGTAATTTTCTAATGAATCAGTGATTTAATTTTTATGGTAACATCCAGTTTCAGAGAGGACAAAAAAATTCCTGTGATAAATGCAGAGGATTTCTGACAGGCTTGGCCTAAGAACTCAGTTTTGGTATAATGCAAAACTGCAAGGCACTAATCAGCCTACTAATCACTCTGAGTGTGTAGACAATTTCTTAATTGCAGTAAATTAATACCTCTGGCAATTTGCCTCTGACTTCCAAAAATGGTACATTAGGCTTAAAGGTAAAAATGCTGTCTTTTTAAGGAGATATTTTATTTATAAGGTTAAGTAAAAAAAAAAAAAGTAAATGTTAAAATTAAAAATATAAATATCTTATGTATAACCAGATCTGATATTGTCCTGGTTTAAGGTATCTCTTCTCCTCTCCTTGGAGTGAGAGGTGGGAGTGAGCATCTGTCTCATCACTGGCCAATTTGGCCAAAATGACGACAGATCTCTAATGAGAACAAGCACTTCTCTGTGATAAAGCCATTTGCCAGAGGAGCTCATAAAAAGTACACAAATACCTGCTAATAGGTAAACCATGTATTCCAAACACTAAAGCATACCTGGCCTCTTTCTCTGACAAATATTCTTATTAAGGGAATCTGTAGACATGATACATCAGTCCAGTTTTTGGCACAGTCCCCAGAGAAAGAGAGATGCTCTATGGTTGGAATTTGTTCATTTTGTGTCATTTGAGTAGTACAAAGTAGGCAAACAGAACAATCCATCCTTTGCTTAACACAAAAACGGACAGCAACTGCTAAAGAACTTATTCCCTTTTCTATAATTTGCACACCTGAGTTTGCTAATGCAAAAGCCAATAACCCATAAGAAAAGACAATGTTGACTTGCTGTTTACTTCATTCTTAATGAAGTAATAGAAATATAACTCCTGTGGAAATCAATAGAGTTTGTATCAATGACCCTCAGTAAGATTTGAATTGTGTGCCTGGCTCTTTTAGCAATAAGAGTCACTACTTGCTTATGAAAACCACAGCATGTTCTTGAAATAAAAAAAGAATGCCACAATTCAAGGTAACTGAGTGTAAGAGAACCTTTTCTTGAATGAGAAATTCAGAAGCTTTGGCTGGATACAAAATCTCTCTGCTCTGTCACGCTGCAGGGTATATGAATTTTGGTTCAGATTCACTGTGAAATTACTGCACAGCCTATGATTGAGAGTCATTATTAACTCTCCATTTCTTTGTGTTAGCATGCACGTTATTTCAAGGAAAGAAGGACAGGAAACTAAAAGGAGTATGAATATAAATATTTATTGTGAGTAGAAAATATGAAGTGCAATATCATGAGAGGCTGGTATACTAACAATATTACTCTAAATTTCAATTTCAAGGTTTATGTCTGATTTTCAAGGTCAATAAGATCAGATCATACAGTCTCAAATCCCTGTTTATATTAATATAGTCATTTTTTTGCTTATTTATCTGTCCTGGAATTTTTACAATAACTAATGTAATTTTTACAATAATTAATGATTTGATTTTGGCATTCATAGTTGTTTTTAAATACATATAGTTTCTGTAAATTATATATTTTTGAATGACTATCAAAATCCCCACCCACAGAAATCTGCTGTTATGCTATTGAATTGTTATTTGGGGTGATGTGTATTCTCCATCTCACTGTCCCTCAAACAACAAAACCAAAAGTCCAAAGGATCAACTCATGGTCCACATCACCTAGTCCAGTGGTAAGTCTCCAGCAGTGGAAATACCAGGCGCTCTCTAGACAGAGGATATTTAGCACACAAGCTAGGTCATTTCACATGGTTCATTCCCCTTGTGCTTTCGCAGCATTCATAATTTTTACATTAAGAGTGTTTGAGGGGACATTTCTACCCAGTTTTTTTAACATCCATTTTGGAACCTATTGCCCAAGAATTTGTTTAATCCCTTTTTCAATTCCCTGACACTGTCTGTCTCTGCATCCTCCTGTGACAGCAAGATCCGGACATTTACTACGTGCTGATAAAATACTCATGCTTTTATCTATCTTAAACCAAAATACGTAACTGAGCACATGCCAGCACAATGTGCTATACGTTTTTCGGGAAGGAACCTCATGCTTCTATTGAGAACCAGAGCTTTTTAATCCCTTAACCTTCTGGTCCACTGCACCATGCCAGGGGTCACTAGTTTCTTATCATCAGTATGAAGATAACAACAGGCTGAAGACCAATGTGAGCTGAGAGGAAAGACTCATCGTACCCCTGTCATACATGGGAATTCTGCACATGCCGTCCTGTTATTCCCATACCTCTAGCTATGAGCGTATGCCTAAAAGTGCTGCTTTTTTAAGACTGCCTCTGAATTTCCAGAAATGGCACAGTTTCACATCGTCTATGCTGCAAATCCTGCAGACTTGACATGAATTTATAATAATATGGTAAGCGGTCTTGAGGAGCTTCTTTTGCTCCATTAACTTTGTCTCCATTTACTTTCAAGTTAAGGAAATCAGCCTTCCTGGCTTGCTCTGACCCTTGGGAACACTTAATAAAGTTTCCCCGTGTCTCACTTTAGGTCCTTAAATTGTTAAATTTAGAATCTTAAATGGTTCTTAGGTCCCTAAATTCTTAAAATCTTAGCCTTAGGCTTTTAAGAAAGTCACAGGACTGTGAGCTGACCTTATGATGCTTTGATTCTGTCTGGTTTAGTTATTGTGGCAGTAGTAGCAGCGCTGTATCAGAAATCATGTTACAGAAACTGCAGAGGTGGTATTTCAACTCAGGGTGATATCATTGTACTTATGGTTGGGAAAAAAGCAAGAAAAGCCAGCAGCATTCATTGAAGTTATTATATAATCAAGTATACCTGATTACTTTAACACATCTGCATTTTTATCAGCAAATATATATATGAGTTCTGTAAGATCAAATCCAGGTACTGCCAAAATTAAGGGTATTTTTGCTCTCAATTTCAATAGGAAGCGCATTTACTCCAAAGCATATTTGCTCCATGAGATAACTAGAATATTGAAATTTGTTTACTGCAACACATCTTTGTGTTCTATAGAAATGTTTGTTCCTGATGAATTTTTCACCCATGTCTTTATAGGGACGCACAGGAGACCGGCTGTTGCTGCAGCAGCAGTGAATTTGGTCCCAAGAAAGTGAAGATTTTGACCTGACAGTACATCGTCATTAAGGAAATGTTAGTAAATATGTAAGATCTTTCTTGTTTTCTTCTAGGCGAAGACATAATTGTAATAGTTTCACTGGGTTACGCTGGCTCTCTTGGCTTTTACCTGAATGACTAGTATAGCTTATATTTATGCAGAATATAGTTTAGCGTTCTGCCTTTCCTGAGTTACTCTATACCTATGCTTTACTGTAGGTCACATTGTTTCTTTATTTGTAAGATTTGCCTTATGGGAAGCAGTATTTTGCTAAAGGCAGCACAGCACTGGTGCAAACCGTGTCTTTCCCATTTTTGAGAACTCAGAAATCCTCATGGAGACAGAGGATGTGAAACCGTTTCCCACCAGGAGCAGAAGAGTTTAGCTCTGGGTGACACAGAATGTTTAAGCATGTCATTAGCTTATTTCACTTCAGTAGACCTGAGTACGTTACTGTGACTCTTCATGTGCTTACTGTTAAATATGCGTTAAGTACTTCTCTGCATCAGGACTAAAGTGCTAATAAAGTCCCTAATCCTCCTGCATATCTGGGAGTGCTGTATGCTTGAAAGGGCGCACCTGGGCCTGCAGATTTAGATGATACAGCAAAGTCAGTCAACAGATTTGAACCTCTTTGTGTTCACTTAAATGTTGTTCTTGGTTTCAGTATGATAATAAATCAAATTATCCTCTGAGGAATGGGGGATGTGCCTTCTAGAGCAGGTAATGCTCTGCTTAGGGAAAGGCAGGCAAGGAAGGGGGTGAGTGTCCCCTGTGCTTGGCTGCTGTGTGAGCTGCATCTGGGGTGACCATTCCTGCTGCTGCTGTGCTGATCCTGTCCGTCTCCGCTATGTTTGCTCCCCTGGAAGCGGCATTTTCTGTCAGTGGCAGGGGGAAATGTTGCCTCTGAGACAGCGGTGCCAGAAAACCACTGCCAAGCATGTGGCAAGGTCCTCTCAGCAGCACTGCTGACAGAAAAAAAGCCCTCGATATGCTACTAGAATAATAATATTTGATAGGTAGTAGATACTAACTGATACCATCATGACCATATAATGTCTAACGTTCTTTTAAAGCTCAAATATCACCCCTGTTTCCTTCTGCCACCAGGCCTGCCTGCCATGGCAAAGAGGGAGCCATAGCCCCTGGGCCGCCACAGCTGCAATTAGTGATTTGCCTCATTAGGGCTGAGTGACAGACACGAGGGGCACCTGCTGAGGTGGGGGGAGAGCGTGGGGGCGGTTGGACCCGGCTTTGGGCCCTCTGTCAAGGCAAGGCCTGGGGCCACAGGTGAGGCCATCACAGCCCGGGCTGCAGCCAGCGCCACACCTGTGGTGGGTTTCCCCGTCAGCTTTTAATGGTGGACAGGAGCATTTCTGCTGTTTGTCGGCTGAAATGGGGAGCTTTTGTGAGAGAGTGTGTGGGGTATGGCTGTAATCCTTTGCACTGTCTCCATTTTTCTGCACTACAGCCTAGGAAGGGCATAGGCAGGCAGTGCAAATTGCAGGTAAGCTTGTAAGAAATTTTACTATGTTTCTGAAGTAAGGCTGGGAAGGTGAGGAGTAAATGATAGAGAAGGTGCTTTATAACAAATAAAATGTGGGAGTTAGATCCTGTGGACATCTTAAGAGCAAGTAGCAAGGTCCACAAAGCGCCTTCTGAGACAAAGCAGTGTGAAGAGTGACTGTCTCGTTCTGCTTTCCCCGGTGTGTATGGCCTCCCCGTGAGGACAGAAAGTCCTTTTCTGAGGTGTTTCTTCTATCTATGGCCTAGGAAAACAACCTGCCTCACAGACCTTGTTAAAAACTGTGTAAACTGTGCGGGTATGGCTCAGAAGTGTTTTTGTTGAGTGTGAGAGTGCAGTCAGTGAGTTCTACCAGTAAGGGGAGATGTATTAAAACTCTTTTTAAAATCCTTAAACAAAGAGTTGTGGGCTAGTCATAGGCATGAATTTTATCCTCTTCCAAGTGTAGTTCTTGTTGGTTTAGAAGTCAAAGTTTTTTTTTGTAAAAGTAATGGGCTGTTGCTGTTCTCTCAGAGCTACAACTGTGTTGCATTGGGAACGAGCCAGGTAGTGCTTCCTTCTCAGAGGTTGTATGTTTTGTTTTGTGTTTTTCTTCAAGAATAAAAACAACAAACCTTTATTGCTCCTACAAGTGGAGAGAGAAGCACCAGTTCATCTCTTCAGAATACTAAAAATTTTAATGTGAAAGTAAGTAGTTCAAAACCATCCATATTCGGCTATGTAAAGAGCATAAAAACTTTAATGTGGTTGGGTGTAGGAAAGGAATAGTACTGAATGGAAGAGAAATGCTTGTGACTAGGATAATACATGCACAATTATCCTGACTCTCCTACTAGCTTGGGCACCATTCCAGATGAAGTGGGTGGAATTAAACTGCTGTTTAAATGTGAAGAGAGTTTCATATGTTTATAGCAAAAGCAATGAGTGTTTGAACTATGAGATGAAGCATCATTTATAAATACTGTGAGCTTTCCCATAAGCAACTGTCTTCAGTATCAAAAACATCAGCAAGACCTGAAAAATAACAGTGGATTTTGAACTATGACAAAATAACTGGTATTTATTTATTGGTTCAGATAAAAACATCTTTATTACTTGGGTAGGAACGGAAGGGCTTATATAGTATACTCATACTGAAAGGAAGCTGAATTCTGCTCTCTACGCTCAGATATTCAGTCAGGTTTTATGTTAGGAAGGGAGGAGGCTTGGAAATGCAGTTAATGCAGAGGTAAATGGGGAGGAAAATCAGACAGTCTGGTCGCTCTTGCCAGTGTACCGAAACCAAGCTACTAAAATATTTTGATATTTTCAAAGGAAGAATGCTTTAGGAAGTAGACTAAGAGTAGACCACCCCTATAGGTAACTGTTGGGTGAAAAGAGAGGGTAAGCATAAAAATCTGGGGCAATTTGTAATACACTGCTGTAATTCCACCTAAGACTAAGGAAATCTCTTTATTTATATCAGCTGCAACAGTGAACTCTTGAAGTTCTGTTGCAGAAGAACTCTTGAATTGTTGCTGAAGTGCTTGCTGCAGTTTTTCCCCAGGTTTTTCTTATTGTACTTTGCAGCATGTACTACAGGCTATCCTGATGCTAGAGGGCGTAAATGAAGGAGATTGTTCAAGGTTGAAGTTCCCTTTTTTAGAAGACAAAACAGTTCTTCTGCATCACTATCACCACCCCAAAACTAAATACATAATTATTTATGAGAATATAGAGCTGTATTTTGTATTGTCACAAATTATTGCAATTTCTTGTCAGTGTCTAGTGTTCATATGTTGTTCTGACATTATATTGACTAACACAAAAAACCAAAACATGTACATAAAACACTTAATTTATACAAACTAACATAGAAGTAAAATTTTAGTTTTGAACCAAAAAGCACATTTCAAACTTTGTAACAATTTTGCTTAAGCTGGATTGTTTTTATAAACGTGTTACTGGAGAATTTTTCTACTCAAGCAAACATTCCTAGTGGACCCTCCTAAAATTATTACTGTGGTCCTGTCTTTAACATCTGCAGGTCACATTTTGAGAGGTATTGTGCCTTCTATCCAGGGTTCCAGCTGGCTTCTCTCTCTACATATAAACCCATTGGTTCTGTCTGCAAGCAGGCTGCAGTGTGCAGCACTAAGGTTTGTTGGGGTAAATGAAAAAATAATATTAAAAAAACCCACCAACCAACTGTGTGTGAATTCTTGCTACGTGAGCCACACAAACAGCATGTGCTCTGGGACTTCCTTGTATTACAATAATTGCTTTGAGTTTGTGTGGTACTTGCACCTACATTTCCAAGTTGTGAATAATAGAGAAGAAAAAGATTTAGTGCAGTCTAACAACCAAAGAAATAACACCGATGAAGAAATCTTTCTATCAACTACTCCTACACACAATAAAGACAGACTTTGAAAGCAAACAACTGTGTAAAGCAGTCCTAGTTGAATGGGCAACTGCCTTTCTCAAAGATATCCTACAGAGGCAGCTGCTTTTACAGCATGCCCTATGTAAGACTTAATTGCCTCAGTTACAGTTCACTCCTGTTTTAGATGGGAAGCACCTGACATGCTTATTCTTAGTGTGGATTGCTTATTAACTGGATGGATGTTTGGGAAAGGAAGAAATAAGGTGTTTTGCCTTTTTTCTTCAGCTAAGCTGAGTTACCTGTTCTGGTCCCCATTATTTGCTTCTTTACATTTAATGTACATTATTAACAGAAAAATCTGTCTATAAAAGTGTGACTGCAGGCTTCTTGCATCTTTCTCTGCATTTCAAATTAGATTTTAGCCTTAGTCTCATTAGGTTTGTCAGAAATACTGGAAAACTTCAGCCAACAAAGAGCAGGAGCTGGGCAGGAGAGGCTGAAAGAATTGCTGCTTAAGTTCTCCACAAAAAGGCAACAGGAAGTCTGTTGTTATTTTTGCCTCCCAACAGGGAAAGAAATAAGTTAAACATACTTTTCTTTTAAAGTTACGGCATAAGATGGTTAGTATCTGTACCTGTGGTGAACTAAAGCAATGTGAGGAAGGCAGGATTCAGTGGGCTACATGGATATTTTAGTACTCTGTGTTTTAGTATGGTTATTTTTTAAAGAGCAAGGGTCACAGAATGTGGCCAGCATGAAACAGCCTCAGGAGCTGTTTCAGCTGGTTTTAAGGGTAACTCAAGTCTGAACATATGAATATTATTTAACAGTGGCCCCAAGTAGAGCATGTTGCAGTGGCATAACCTAGAGGTCACAAGCAAGGCAGTTACGAAGTGAAGCCGTGCCACAAAATATTTTCAGAAAGGCAGTCCTGAAGGCATAAATTATCTAGTGCTTGTCCGTACCAGTGACCTCTGAAAGGAGCTATGTGTGATAACACCATGTTAGATGGCTATAGCCATTCAGTGAAGCACTTCTGCATCTATGATCAAGAACATCAAAGAGTTTCTTGCAGCTTTCAAGGTCTTTGTAGAGCAGATGGGAATTTTCAGACAGTCTGTTTAGTTTAATAACCCCAGCACATCTTTCACCTAATCATTCCTTGACTGGCTTTTAGCTCCGCTCAGCTAATTTAAACTGCTACAGTTTAAGGGCACAGCCTTGTAGTCTCCGTTAAGTAAGAAGGCTGCTAGCTGAGGATCTGGAGCTAGGAGATACATTATCCTAATTAGCAAGTGAGCAAATTTATAAAATCTAATCAACTCCACTGCATCCACTATTGCAGATGATCAGCTCGCTGTAAACAAGTAAGATTTTGGCGAAATGCTGTAGGCAGAAAAGGTATCAGTGTGTGTGGTGAGTGTGTATGTGAGGGGGAGTGAACTGTTCATGGGTGTTGATTGCACTTACTCTGTGGTCAGTTACTTGATGCTTATAGTACACCTTGTAGAATATTTTAGAAAAAAAAAATCTGATTTTTGAGCCATTATTTCAGTACAAGTGTCATTAGTTTATAAAGTAATTTGCATATGAAGCACAGTCACTGCTGTAATTGCATCATATACTGGAACCAAAGTGGACTGCTTCACAGTCTGCTTCACTCACTCTGCTGCTTCTCTCTGAATGTGCCATTTTTACTAAGCTTCTAGTGTAATATTTTTCTTGACAAAGAAAAACCCTTCCTGAAACTAGTTAAGTCTGAAGTCTTAAAATGCTCTAAAATTTAAAATGTTCTGGGTTTTTTTAGGAACAGTTCTATTACACTGGTGTGTAATGTTAACCATTGGTGTAGTTAATGAGAAGGAAGAACTTTGGTATCTAATTAGATATCATTAAATATTTGCTGTTATTTACCCAAACCAAAATACATTCATGTCCATCAGCAGTGGTGAAAATTGTTACTATCAATATAGGGTAGGAACTGGCATAAGAGGAAGCAAAAGGAACTAATGCTTTAATAGAGAAGGGTCTAAAAGGAGACCATGCAGTCTTACCATATACATTTAAACAAGTGAATGTTGTAAAGCAAATATTTTAAATCCTCAGAGTTTCCCTTTATTAGTATTTTAAAATGTATATATTTCCACCTACCTAGCTGTGTAGTAGATAAAACATATTCATAAAATATCACTGTGATTTTTACAAAAATTGTCTGCAAAGATAATGATATATTGAATGCTCTTTTATATAGAGCAGACTCGGGTGGAATAGCATCATAATGCTGATATCAATGCTACTCAAGAGTAGTTGAAAGCAGAACATATGAGACAAATAAAACAAGGTCATATTCGCTGGATATTTTTTGAAGAAAGCTTTGGTAAGGTAAAAACCAGTATTACTTTAGCTCCTCTGTGAAAAGCTAAAATTTTTGCAAAGTAAACTTCTATTTTGGAGAACAATGAACAAGACCAAGTGCATGGTTTCATGAAAGAATGATTTTCTGTGTTACATAGAATGTTATATATAGAATAGCACTACAACAAAATTTATTTGAATTGGCCTACCAATATGGAATTAAGTCAGTAATATTTGGGTCATGGTGCCTGTTCAGTGACAAGGTCTGTAGACCACTAATGCTTTGTCCTGAAGGTAAAATTCTTTTTTAGAAAGTTAAACAGGATGAAAGTAAGTCTTCACCACAAAAAAAGGACACAATTAGTTGATCTAATAACCTGTAAGAAAAAGTGTTTCTAGATGCAAAGGAAGATATGCTTTGTTTTTTCCATAAATGTGTAGATCAAATGACAGTTTTCTAATGAAAATATGATTTAAAAGCTGTTAAATGATATTATGTTAGTGGTGCAGAAACATTTCCAAAAATTCTGGTTTTACATATATGTCTCTTTCACTTTACAACAGGAGTTTTTAAAGTGGAATTGGCCTTTGAGCCAGCCAGCATATCAGCTGTGATAATGTAATTTTTCACTGATTGAGTATATAACCTCAGCCTTCAATCTGTATTCTATATGAAAGTTTCTTGGGTCAGATTTCTTCAAAAGAATTAACCTACTCTGATTTACACTTGGAATTAGACCTGAGATTCTGGCCTTTGCCTTTTGACATGTAAGTTAGTAAAAAACCAGAATAAGGAAAGTGACTTCTGACCAGACCTACAAAAACTGTGGAATACTGAATTATTTTTTTTTAAACAAATGTGGAAGATATTACATACATGCTACTTCAGGGGTGTGTTTGTTTGTGTATATATATATATAACACAATCAGTCATTGAGGGGCACTTGAATATTATTTACTGGGTTAGTATTTAAACACTGTCTATTTTGATACCTGTGATAGTTTTTACAAGCCATTGTCACTGAGCAGTAGATCTGAGTGGGTAATTCAGTGACTAAATTACTCCCTAAGCATAGCTAGTCAAAATATCCAAGAAGGAATTATTTTCTTACTTAATTGCTTTGTTGCTTTTCTTCAGAAAACTTCTTTTTATTCATGTGTTAGTTGCTGTTCATATCCTCTGCTCTGTGCTCAAAATTTAGTTTCAGATGTTAAGTCATGTTTCGTCAAAGGACCTGTTACGACTATTTAAATGAATAATGCCTGCCACTTTTTATTGTTATGCTTGATGTACCTCAAGTACTGCGTTCATTTCTGGGCCCCGCTGTACAAGAGGGACACTGAAGTGCTGGAGCTTGTCCAGAGGAGAGCTACCAGGCTGGTGAGGGGTCTGGAGACCAGGTCATATGAGGAGAGGCTGAGGGAGCTGGGCATGTTTAGCTTGGAGAAGAGGAGGCTGAGGGGAGACCTCCTTGTCCTCTACAACTCCCTGAAAGGAGGTTGGAGAGAGGTGGGTGTTGGCCTCTTCTCCCAGGTGAATAATGACAGGACCAGAGGGAATGGTCTGAAGTTGTGGCAGGGGAGGTTTAGGTTAGATCTTAGGAGGAATGACTTTACTGAAAGAGTGGTCAGGCACTGGAACAGCCTGCCCAGGGAGGTGGTTGAGTCCCCATCCCTAGAGGTGTTTAAGAAACGTCTAGATGTGGCACTTCAGGGCATGCTCTAGTGGCAGAGATTGTAGGTTGTTTGGTTGCACTCGATGATCTTTAAGGTCCTTTCCAACCATGAAGATTCTGTGATGAGGTTTAACTTAACAGTTGCAAATAATGAAGTGAGCAAATTTTAGAAATTCCATTGCTGAACCATAAAAAAAAAATACTCTGAGCTATATGATCAGACCCTATGGCTGAATCTATTTGTGTCAGCTTAAGGTCTTGATCATTACTTCAGTAGTGGTGGGAATGTAACTGTGAGATGTATTTCCTTTGTCTCGTGCTTATGGCAATACAGTTAGGAAATAATGATTAATATTTGTGTGTGTGTACGTTCATTGATCAGACAACGCACGGTTCTCCTTGACTGCTGCTTTGATTGGGCCTTGGCAAAACAGTTGCTATCTCTGCTGTATGAATCCCTTTTATGTCATGTAGGCCAGTTTTAGTATGAATATGAATGTGCGCACCCTACTTTTTTCTTTTATTTTCACTTACCACTCAAATTATAAAGGGACAAAAGCTCTGCCAGTGTTGTTTAACTGTTAAAATTTGATCAAAGGCTTGAGAAAAGTGTGCTCTTCTCTCAGGTCTGTGGGGAGATGAAAAGACCTGGGGCTGCTGCTGATTTTGTGTTTTGCATCAAGTCTTTTGAAGTCTGCTGTCTTGCTCAAGGAATAAAGTCCCTTCTTTGCCAAAGCTGGGGCTGTTGCAATAGCGAGCTCCCTCTTTCTCAGCTCCCCTGGCTCCTGAGCAGGTGGCACCTGGGAGGAAATCACACTGGTGGTGGAAGGCTGGGACTCTAGTGAGCTCTTACCCTGCTCCTCTTGGTGACACCATATCTAAAAGTGGCTTATGGCAAAACTGATGAAGATAACAAGCTTTATCCTTCAAAATTGTGATGTGCCCAACACCCAAGAGTCAAAAGACAAGCTTTTTTTTTGGTTTAGGGTTAAAAACGGGGGATGTGATATTAGTGCAAGGAGATTAAAAACAAAATAAATAAAAATCCCTGTAACAGAAGGACTTTGTATATGCTACTAGTGCTTTGAGTAGGGGGGGGCTGTAAATTTTGCTGGAGTCTCTCATGCAATACACCTGTTCGTGTTGCTATAAAGTAATAATGTTACTTTGTAGCCAAGCGTGATGTGATTTTTAGGGTTAGCTTCTGCTTCCTCAAATGCAGAAAAAGCACTGTAATGTTTGAATTGAATGGTTGGGTGCTCAGAGTGCCTTCCTTGCTATCCTTAAATGTGAATTACTTCCTAAATACGTACTGGTGTGGTAAAAACAGTTACAGTTCTAACATGATGTGTGTGCCCTGTGGTACTTTGTTTATTGAGATCTTGTGAGAAAAAACATATACTTGACTGAAACATATTACAAATGTTTTCTTCAAGTGAAGAAAGTAGCTGCTGTTCCAAAAGGAATTAAAATTTTGAGCTAAACGCTTCCTCAGCTCCTAATGAGAAATTATTACTCATAATGCAGTGCCTGTCCATCCCAGTTGGGGATAGAGTTTATCAGGTGTCCTTTTATTGGTATGGATTCTGCTATAAGTCAAGGGTAGCATGTTTTTTGTGGTGGGTTGGTTGTTTTTATTTTCTGCTGACTGCAGAAGACATATTCTTAAACAGCAAAATACCAGCATATGGAGCCAAAATAGGGATGAAAATCTTTGTACTTCTTATAATCAGGTTAGGAAATGAGAAGATTACTATTTGTGGAACCTTCCTTATGATCAAATGTCAAAATAGACAGTTTGTGACACACAGTGCTGCTTCAGTAAGAAAAAAAAATAGTTTTGAAGAACACTGTTCATAACATGTTTCCTTGAAAACTTTTATGAGAAGGCACTACAGCAACAACAAGAAAGCCATCAGCAGCCAGTTTCTTATCAGATGTAAATCAATAAGATGGTTTTGGGGTCAGGAAGTCAGGCTGTTTCATGCCAGCTAGGAAAGCATCTCAAGATGCCTTCAAAATTCCATTGCGTTTCATTTTGGCACCTAAGTGAAATTTGCTAGGTATAAAGTGCTTATAAAGATAAGTGTACTCTGTAATTTACAGCTTCTGCACTTATCTTCAGGTTTTTATCTCTGAAAGCTGTGACATGTTTGGCAAGTAGCAATGCTCTTACATTTCTCTGAAGGTGCAACCGGCTATAGAGTTCTCTCTCATGTCTTTTCCTGTAGCCATTTAACAGTACATGACAACTCTGCTGGTGCCTGGTTAAAGGAAGCTCTGCTGGGGCTCATTGATGTAATTTTCTTATGTACAGGATTAAAATATTTTTATGGTATTTAGTACTGAATATGCTTTGCAAATCGTGAGAATTTTTTTATAAAGCAGAACTTGGCAGAAAATTTATTACATAGGGCTCAACGTGGTGCTAAGTGGAACTCTGCATGTAATATGGTTTTACTTGTTGAATAAATTATTTCTGATCATGGGAAGGTAAGGATTTAACAACAGGATGTTTGCCATGAAGATTATATCCTTACTAGTTACCTCTTTTGTGGCACTTGTTTGCAGGATGTTTGATCTGTAGCTTCTCTCTGTTCTGTAGTTGCTTAAGTAGATGTTTTGATATGGTCAGTAGAATAAAGTGATATAATGAAAGTGCTAAAAGTCATAGTCTGTGATGTGATTTAAGCAGCAGAGTAGAAATTTTTGCTTGTGTTTTTGACATCTCAAATTTTAACGGTTCTTGGCCCAAAGCAAAATTCCAGGATCATTTTTCTATTCATAGAGACAGTGCAAAAAAATATCGTCAAAAACGAGTTCAGGGTAATTGCAGATGACATATTCAACTTTAATTTAAAATGTTTTTTTTATGCACCTCTTGTCTGGGAGGCAGCTTAGTTTAATACAGAAGGATCTTGAGTCTGGAAGGAATCCCACAGCAAGGAAAGGACAGATAAGTAGATAAGCTCATATCTTCCATAAAGTTTATGGTAAAGTTCACGTTCCACATATTAGATGGATGGTGATGACCGGACTGTTGATACCAAGAAATAACTGAGGACAACAGGAGTGTTCAGGAAGGAAAGTGGAGACAATGGGAGAAAGAACTGGGGAAAACGTACTGTAGTTGGAGAATGTGTGCTAAAGGACATCCCAGGAAGCTGAAAAGACTACACAATTTTTTCCTGTGCACTGAAGACACATCACTTGAGCTATGATCCTATTAGCGTTAATAAAAAACCTCACATCTCTAAGTGTTGTTTTCCTTTATTAGGAGTGGGGGTGCTGAAGGAGTATGTAAAACTAGCTTTGCAGGAAATTGAAATATCACTTTTCTAGATGGTGCTCCTTCAGCTTGCTTTTTCTTATAGGAAAACCCTAATATGGGACTAAGGAGGGCTCTGGTCCTGGAGAAAGCATATGATTATACTTAATCAGAGACAGGATTTTTTTTTTCCACTCTTGTTTTACACTGTCTGAAGTATGCATGGATAGGTGAATTACAAAACCTGTAATTCAGACATAAGAAGGGGAAGTTCCTCAGTGTCAAAAATGGTTGCTTAGGCTTGAACAGCAGGGAGCTGAATCAAAATTGTAACATGCTAATTGGACAAGCTGGAAATTCCTGGGATTTGCAAGTGGATCATTTGAAAATGCATGGGGTGATAATTGAAGGCAAATTAGCAATTTGGACACCAGGTGTTCTGAATTTGATCAGCAAAGGAGAAGAGACAAATATATCTCTGTTCAGGAAAAAATAGTTGAAGTGTCAGACTGCAAAACTCTGACACAGATGAAGTTTACTTGCGATGTACACTAAATTAATCAAGAAAACTTGCTCACTGGGTGGAACGGTACCTGGTATTTATATTGGAACAATAATTCTAAAAGACTTTATTTTGTTAAACTGTTGTAATAGTTGCATCCATAAATACTATGTTATTGACCAACCTACATATAATCTGCTTTTGGCTTTATATCACGTGCAGAAGAAAAGCAAACCAACGTGCTTTTCCCTCATTCAGTTACATTGTTGTATACAAGGGTTTGTACAAAAGTACCTAGCGAGTTGAAGTTGATCCCCCCCCACCCCCATTTCCTTCTTATTCTTAAAATCATGGCAGAACTGTCTTTTGCAGAACACTGTAGCAAGCAATAGAACAATGTAGTCTTAACAGGCTCTTGTGCTCTTAACTTCTGAAAGGTCTGTTGCTTTATTCAAGTGGCTTTTAAGCGTTTTTATTCAAAATATGCATAGTTTTTGATCTCTTTGTTTTTGCAATAAAGTGAAAGTTTCCATGAACAACAGCAAGGGAAAGAGAAATAACAGGTCATAGACTGTGATTTACTTGTTTGTGTTTTTTGATTGAATCCTGGATGCTTCAATCTAGTTAGTTGTTGTTTAGTTCTAAACATTAAGTAATATCTCCTGTGATCTACCTAAAATACTGTTGAATTTCTTTCTGATTGAGCCCACAAATCCTAAGCTTTAACAGTCTAAATGCATTTCCATTTGTATAATTTTGAACACCACTTGGCATGCTTGCGAGGAATCTAATAGGAGTTTGAATAATACAAATATTAGGGGTTTATTAAATTGTTTTTATTTGTGCCTGTATTCCCCTTCTATATCAATCAAAATGAAGTTAACAATTGCCACAAGTCCGATGAATCTTATTTGGGGACTTTTGCATAAATGTTGAGGGGAGAAACTAAGAGACATGCTGTTGATTTTCAACTGTTTAATAACAAGCCAGATGATTCCTGTAATGTTGCTTTATGAATAGCAATTGTGAATTAGGGCAAAGCATAAACCTGCTAATGTGCATTTAATCACAAAAATATCTGAACTGTATTCTGTAATGTTCATGTGACAACGTCCATTGAATGCAAATGAAACAGGAGAAGGATGATCATATGTGGAGCTCCTCTGGTTCTATTTAAGCTAAAACCTTGATTGTGGCACAGTAGCTGGCCATCCTCTGACGGCTTCAACACCCAGGCTTCCATAGTTCTGCTGTTCTAATATTTATTACTGGTATTCCATTATCAGAAATTTAGTGATTGACCTAGGATGGTTGTACAACCTGACATATAAATCATGTGCAGTTTGATTTATTTTTAAGTATCTCAACATTTTTCTCAGGTTATCTGTGTTAAGTGGACACACTGATTTAGGAATGTATGTTTGTATAGGATTGGTATTGCTGATAAGTATTCTTTTAAATAAATCTGCAGAGCTTGGTCTGTTTCTGAGCCATTTGTTAAGCAAATTGTAAAACTAGCTCATGAACAGGAGCCCATCTCTATGTGGTCAGCATAGGCATTGCCTATGTACCTCCCCACTCTAAATTTTGCTAATGTGAAGATTAATTCATGTTTTAGAACACACAAGGCAAGTCAGTTGGCAAGCCTTGAAATGGTTTGAAAGCTGAGAAGCAGAACAGCTGATTTACTGAAAGCTTTCTTGCTTTTATCTCTCTTTTTCATTTTAAATTCAGTGTTCTTTGAATAGATTTTGGTTGTCTCCAGTTAATTTGAAGTGAGGACCCGGGCTTACAGCCCTGTCTCTCTCCCTCGCTTCTGAGTTCTTCCAGTTCTCATTTTGAAACTTGAAGACCTTTTGGTTAAATCGCTCAGCTTCTAGCTTGGCCAGGAGTGCCTGAAAAAATTGTACAAATCAGGCGTAGCGCTTCACTGTGCATAAGGAATTGCAGACTTTAAGCCATGCGCTACAGAATAATCCAATATACTGTCAGCAAAGAACAACTTAATCTGTTGTGAATAACCCTTTCTATTAAAACCTTGGAAAACTACCAACCTATTAGCAATCCTTGTGTGCTAGAGGTGTCTCAGGTATGAACAACAGAAGAACTGAAGTATGTCAGGGCCAAACCTCAAGATAACTGAGGGAGTTTGTTCTGTAGATGATCTGGATCTCTCCGCTAAACAAAAATATTCCAACACTTCTGACTGTACCCCATCCATACCTCCTGAATCCCTCTCATACCTCTTAATAGCTGTATAGCACTCTAGGCAGAATGTGGTCATTGTATCTCAGAATATGACTTCTATATAAATTTATTTATGTTTATTGTTAACTTTGATCCTTTCAGACTTCAGTATTCCCTTTTTTGCATTTTTCTTTTTTTTTTTGTTTCTGTTCTTTTAAGTGCATTTTCTGTCTGTCATCTCAGAGGAGCATGGTCTTTAGGTTCCTAAACCTGGCAACACTCTGTCAGAGTGCTACATTTCCACGCATATCACTTTACACACCTTCATGCCATATGCATCTTGTTCAGCACATGAATGAATTTTTCTGACCCTTCTTTATCAGGATTTATTTTTCAATTTCCTGAAAGTTTTGTGAAAAATTGTCTTGTTTCTCTTTGTTGCCTTCAAGTTGTATTTCACTTAGGCAAGGACTTTTTCTGCTTGGCAACTATCACTTAGGCAAATCTTGTTGAGTTTGAGTACCTTGGAGGTTCGTATTATCTATTACCTTGTTCGGTGGGCATAACAGCAGTACCAATTTGTTGAGAGTAACATGTCAGTTCATAGTTTTGAATTATCTATTCAATAAGTCATTACATTCTTAATAGTAATTTTAATTTTCATAATCGTGTCTAAAAATGAAACTCCATCCAACTTAATTCTTCATTTTTAGTAATGCTTAAACCTATTATGAATGAGATGCAGCTTACATTTCCATAGATAATGAATAAGAATTGCAGGGAAAATATATTTGGTGTTTTAATAGCAACATTTCAAAACTAAATGAAGGTAAATTAGCTGTATTCAGATGAAAAGATTAACATGAATTCTTACAGATTTTTTTTTGTTTCTTATCTTTTGACTTGGACTGTCTAGCATATTGGAATGAAGCTTTCTACCAGTCTTGCATTAGTTTTGCCCAAGATGTCCAAGACATTTTGCTACAATTCTGTTATGAGATAATACAGAGGTGCTGAGAGAGTTATAGAGCTTGGAGGTAACATGAGCCAGCAGTGTGCCCAGGTGGCCAAGAAGGCCAACAGCATTCTGGCTTGTATCAGGAACAGCGTGGCCAGCAGGAGCAGGGAAGTGATGGTGCCTCTGTACTTGGCACTGGTGAGGCCTCACCTCGAGTGCTGTGTTCAGTTCTGGNTCTAGATGTGGCACTTCAGGGCATGCTCTAGTGGCAGAGATTGTAGGTTGTTTGGTTGGACTTGATATTAAAGGTCCTTTCCAACCATGAAGATTCTGTGATTTCTGAGGCTCAGTGTGCATTGGGGTAACAATTGACCCTTATGTTCGTAGCACACTGAAAGCTTGCTAGGCTGAAGTAGGTATTCCTTCTACTTTCAGCTTGATTTCCAGCAGGTATTTGCCTCATAAAGATGGAGGGGGAGATACAAATACAAATCCTGCATTATGATCTGACTCTGTGGACTTATGGACTCATACAAGTCAATATGCAGAACTGGAGAAAGATTGAAGTTTTTAAATATTTTTTTTCCACTTCTCATCTAGCCCAAAGTTTAAGTACACCCCTCAAACTTTTTCCAACTTGCTTTTCTTTCAGCTAAGATCAAATACTGATCTCTCTTTAGCAAAGAATGCCTCGAAAAGGCATGAAATAATCCCCAGATAGCTATAGGGGTTTATAATGGAAATGCCATGTCACATAACAGAATTGACCACAAGTATTCTACTATCAAACAAGGAATAGTGTACTAATGTGTATGCAAGTATTTAAATCTCAAACTTCAGTTTAAAGGGCATATTTAAACCTCAGAAGTCTTCTTCAGGTATCACGAACTCTTTTGTAAAAAGTGCTTCGAAAAGTCTGAATATGGTGAAATGGCCAGTTTTGCGTAGTTTGCGTATTATTCATTAGTCATAGAATCATAGAATTGCTGAGGTTGGAAGGGACCTTTAAGATCATCAAGTCCAACCATTAACCTACCCTGACAAAAGCCACTTCTAAACCATGGCCCTAAGTACCCCATCTTTTGTTAAACACCTCCAGGGATGGTGAATCCACCACCTCCCTGGGCAGCCTATTCCAGTGTTTAATAACCCTTTCAGTGAAAAAATGTTTCCTAATATCCAATTTAAACCTCCCCTGACATAACTTGAACCCATTTCCTCTCGTCCTATCACCTGTCACCAAGGAGAAGAGGTCATAGTTAATGTGCTTAAGGCATATTGGCGTGTTCACTTATTAGCTTGAATTGCTTGATTTGTTTCAAAGCCCTTTAAGAAAGTAAAATCTTTTATCCTGTAAGAGAAATACTCATCTTCTAATGCGTAAAGAATTTACCAGTCTATGAAATATGGTCACCTTTGTGATTCAAATGGCATCCAACCAGGCTTGCACAGGCTTCTATTTTAAAGTATTTTTATAGTGAACTTTCAATAAGTGTTTCTGACCGTTAAAGTCGGGTATCTTGCTGCAGCATTGGCATCCTTTGTATGGAATATACCATCGTGGGGCATAAAAACATATTTAAATTTTTTATAGTGATTTTCAGTTGCTGAATTTTCTAATAATTTTTCAAATAATAATAAAAAAGTATCAGCATATGTAGTCTGGGTTCCTTGTAGCTGCAAATCACTTTTGCAGCCCAAGAGTGTGTTTTCTGTGTCTTCATCAGGTGTAACTGTCTGAGGAATCTGGCCTACTAGATCTCAGTCTATTGATAAACTACATTGTTGTACTGAAGGAATTTGCTTTGTTGGTTTAAGTGCTGCTCTAATAAATGATTGTTCCTTGTTTTAACTCTTTTTTTCACCTAATTAAAAAAAAAAAAAAAAACCACAAACAAACAACTCGCCCCTCTCCCCTGCCAAATCCTAACAGCATGAACATTCAAGCTTAGTAATTGTGATCAATAGAAAAAGACTGAGATGGTTATTAAAGCAGAATACAAAAAATCTTAATTTTTAAATGCCTGGATTCCAACTTGTCCCGTAGCAGTGAAGCTGTTTTGAATTCCCCCTCCTCTAGCCTGTGTTTTGTCCTCTAACCTATTGTGATACAACTGTTTGTGGGATCAGCCAGATACACCAAAATGAATGTGATTCACCTTGATTTCTCTGAAGTAGTTTAGCTGTGCTAACATCACCAATTTCTTGAATTGCTCTATAGCTGTGACCTGCAGATCAGGGCAAGAAAGAGGGATTCAGCTTTGTTGTCAAAGGAATCATGTTATGGATCTGCTGGAGTCTGTACCTCTCAGTAATTTACAAACTATTTCCACATCGTCATTAGGCTTGGGAGTGCATCTGTATCCATGCCCGCTTCCAAAACGAATTGGATAAATTTGACATTTTCTCATTGTCAATAGATTACATTAATTTCATACAAATGGAGTCTCTGGTTACTGTGCAAAGGGAAATGTTTTTGTTCCCAGATGACAACTGGGTTAACAGATGCCATTTAAATGTCATTTGCAGCCACTAATGAGATCATTTAAATTGCACTTGTGTATATAAATTGCTGCTGTCTCTATGGGGAAAGTGGGGAAATCATGGGTAAAGCTGACTAAAAGGCAATTTCTCTATCCTGAAGAAACTTTAACATTTCAGTATCTCTTCACAAATCAGAATAAGAAGCTACTGTCTGATAGATAAATGAGAAATTTAAAATATCACAGAAAAAAATATTCAGGGGAAGAAGGAAGAGTTGGAAGTGTCAAACTGTTGTGCGAAATGCTGTAGCTGCAGAACAGCCTTTCCTAAGAGATAAGGAACAGCTGTAGAATGGAGTCTTCCAGGGTGGAATGGAGCCATGAAATGCCAGAAATAGACTTTCATGAAGCACCAGTTGAATGTGATGCAACATTTATGTGACATAGCCTATATTTCCTTGGAGATGACACCCATTTTCCCCTCCTCAGTCTCAAGAACTTAGTATATTATGTTTGGTGCGTTGTTTGGGTTTTTTTTGGGGGGTGTGTGTGTGTGTTTTATTTTTTTTTTAAATCTGCTGTGAAAGGCAAAAAAGACCATTTCCACTGAACTTAGATTTAGTTTGGAGACTGCATGAGCTACGTAATAGGTGTTACATCATATTTCCAAAAGTCTGATGTCAAACACTGAAACAATGAACACTTTACCTCTTTTACAGATTTAGTATGAAGGAAATTTTCTTTATGAATGTAAGTCAGTATCTGCATTCTTTCTTCTAAGAAGAAACATGCAGCAGGGTTTGCTGCTGTTGAGTGTTCAGACGAGGGCCTAACACATATATTTCTGCTGTGTTCACCTTCTCAAAGCTGTTCTGAAGCAGAAGTATTTTACTCCTTTCCTCGCTCTTCAGTCTTTTATTGTTGGAGTGGAATGGGGATATAGCACACTCAATGAGGTATCAACTGATGTTCTGACAGCATACCTCAGTAATTATTTTTATTATTTTTTTACAGGAGTAGGAAACACTGAAAAAACCCCTAATATTTAGATGTACAGTATTTCATTATACCACAAATCCACCAGAAAAAATGTTCTGTCTAGTTTGTGGTTAAGCCTAGATTTATGTTATTAAATTGTGCTTCTTTTCTCTCCACAAAACCTCTGAGTGCTGTGACCAGCTTGGTTGAGGATTTATGTGGAAAAATAGAAATGTGTGTGCAATGTATAGATGATGCCTATGTAGTATGCTTACTACAGCCCATTCTTCTAAAGCAGAATGGTTGTTTCTCTATACATAAAAGTATTAAGTAGTATGAAGTAGCCAGCTTTGCAAACTCGCTTAAGAATTGTTGTTAGGCTATAGGAAACTGGCTGAATATTTGGTTAAATCTATATTTGCACCATGCTGATAACACCTGTGGTTGTTGAAGTCAGCAACTCTTTGTGGAACATGATAGGGTTGTTTGTGGTTTTTTTTTTTCTTCAAAACAGAAAACTAAGTTGAAGGTCCTACTAGATGGTTTGGCTATTTTACTCCATTTGTCTTCAAACGAAAGTATGAGGCATGTGTAGTCTTACTCCACCTATCTTTATCTTGAAGCTAAAAACCTGTAATATGTTGTTTTAAAGTCACTTCACAAGCAATTCTAGAGTGTGGTAGTCTGCTTCTTGGTCATACTTTATATTGACGGTAAATGTCACTAGTTGCCTTAATGTAAAGTGTTTTTTAAATGATAGCCTAAATGATTTTACCTTAATTTCAGAGTTTGACTGCATTGTAAATGTGAAAGTGTTTTGGTTGGTTTATCTATTGGACACTTTTTCAGTAATAAACAGAGAGGCAGTTTTGCAGAAAGATGGGAGGCTGAAGGGGATTTGGAAGGGAATGGAAATGGGAAAACAGGACTATTTAAATTGTGGCGCTTGGTCCTTTTCTCAGTTTTTCAGAGAAAAGAATTTTCTTACATTTTCTTATATTTTAAGATGAAAAATAAGTTGTAAAACCAATCTTCCTCCTTTTTCCCCTTTTCAGTGCTGGCTGAAGCTCACCTAAGCTTCCCTTCTGACTCCCATCAAATACACGTTTGATATCTGGATTATCTCACAGTTGTGATGATAGCGCGTCTTATGACCCTCTCCTTTTTATATTAATAGAGAATTTTATAGCTCCCATGACATTGTTAAGGTAGAAATAAGCAAGTGAACTGCAAGTGGAATGATAATTTTTTTCAGTTTAAAGACATAATTGCGTTTTGGCAATGATGTTTCTGTTTTGCTATTCTTCCCTTCTACTAATAACAGAAAGTACAGAAGTGCAGCATCTCTATCTGCACTTCCCTTTTGCTTTAGAAACTCGATGGAAAAGTATGTAGGGAAGGAGGGAGCGGAAGAGATTTCACTGGTTTCTCTTTTTCTTTTGCTTCAGGTTCTGTTTTCAGTTAAAAACTAAAATATACACCTCTCAGTGATGCAAAAAGAATTACAATTGTAGACATCCTATTTCCATTGTTAAGGACTCTGAGACATGGTGATGATTTCTGCCTTAAGTCTCAATTACCTGGGTAGAGAGAGAAAAATCTTGTGCTGCAGTTGCTGATGCATGGCTGAGATTGTGCAAGTGGAGCTGAAAGTCCTGAGTCCCTGATAGTACAGCTGACTAGGAATTTTTTTCTAAGATATTGCACAGTATATGTATACAATGCATGTATTAGTGACCGATGGGTAATGTGGCTAAAGACTGAGAAATTGCCAGGGAAATTTCACTTCCTAAGAAGAGGTTCCCATCTGTGGATTTTCCAGCAGTGGAGATCTAGGTTTCTATAGCAGGGATCACACAAATATGTGGTTAAGAATCTAGTCAAGGGTGTTTCCCAAATAGACCCGAAATATAATATTAGGTCAGTTTTACATCTGTCCTTTACAGATGACTGAGAGTCAATGACTTTCACTTCTCAAGGGACTGGAAGAATGAAGAACAAACTTCTTCTGTAGTCCCAAATAATTCCAATAGTATTACGCAGACTGTACAAACTCTATGATAAACTTGATTTCCTCTTCTGTAATTTGATTACAGTTTGCCATTGTAGCATAAACATCTCTTTGAGAATCAGTTGAACATAAAGTACCATTTAAATATTTAAAAAGTGAAAGTTCACTGTTTGAATGGTGAAAGACACACGGTGTTGTATATATTAACTTCTAGAGTCTGTTTGTACTATGACTTGTCAAGCTAATAGTTAGGCATCGGCTTGATTACTCAGAAGACCTAGCCATGTTGCACCAAAACACAACATAAAATTTCAGCACAGCAAGGAAAGATGTGTAATGTCTGCAATTTATTACCCAGAGTAATTTGCAAGCAAATGTAGAAACACTGCACTATATTGTAGGTTTTATAAATAGTTTTACAAATATTTTTTATTCAATTGTAGTACTGTGCCAAAAGCTGCTTTTGATGAATATCAAATTTAGTCTTCCTATATCTAGAAATATAAATATGCAGTTAGAAGCTTAGCTTGACATACCTGCTTAAGTCACCTTATTCACTCATAAATTTTGTAGTTTCTTAATCTCTTTCTTTTTGCAAATGAAGCTGTGAAGAGTATCTGCTTGCTTTTAAAACTTGAGCTTTGGCTCCTGGATTTCAACAAGTATGACAAAACTGATGCTTTCCCCACTCTTCCTAGGTGCAGGCAAGCTTGACTATTCTTAATCTTGGGTTAAATCCCAACCAAAAGAGTTTCAGCTGCAGAATAACAGTTTTCTAGCTTTCTCCTTTTCTTTTTTTTTTTTTTTCCCCGAGTCACAAACAAACACAACCGACTTCCTAAAGAAGCCCACTTTCTAACACAGACCTTAAAAAGCTGCTAAATAGCTACAGACTTGTAAAAGATCTATGGTAAGAAGTGATAAAACAGAATAAACTTATAGCCAGGCAAGACTCCTGGAATCCTACTGCTAATGTATGCATGCAGGGCATCATTGCTCTCTTAAACACAAGCAAACACAAAGCAACTCCTGATGCACTCGCTTTTCTGACAAAGCTGTGGGACTGCAGCTGAACAAACACTAAGATACAGGATTACCCTATAAGAACTTTTGAGTATTTGTTTAGGAGTAGGACTAAAGTAAAATAAAGCGCCAAAGTTAATTACCTGCCCAAGCTATTAATTCGGCGTGGAGATTCACACAAAGTTAATAAGCTTTTTTTTATAAGTGCTCTTTATTTTAGGAGGAGCATAAATATCTGTATTGAGTAGTCTTGAGAACTGGTGGATTAGAATGCTGTTTAGTTTGATAAAACTTCAGCTATTTGATGCATCTTTAAACACAATGGTCTCTTTTGTATAAGCCTAACACCTGTTTAGAAAAAATTTTACTTGTGCTACAGATTAGATGAAGTGCTAGAAAAAGAAAGTAAGGTTCTTTTAAGCATATTTTGACCTACAAGATGAACAAAGGAAACTCATGGATGGAAAAAGCTGTTCAGCAAAACTAAACAACTGACAGAAATTATAAACTAAGGCGTGGCCTCTGTTTCAAAAAGAAAGTTTAAAACAAAATAGCTGAGGTTACCGTATACTATGGTACAGTCAAGAGGAAGGCTCTGGTTAATGAATATGCAGTAGACTCCACAGTACTTCACATAATTTTTTTTTTTTTTTTTTTGGTAAAGAGCAATTAAGCTGAATAGTTCTAGTGACTATTACTGTGCCTGTAGCTCTATAAAACATATATTACAAAAATCTGGAAGTATCTGAAAGAGCCCTTCTTCCCCAACTGGTTTGGCAGAATATTGTACGTCCTGTATAAACAGCAGAAATGCCTAATTCACCATTCCATCCCCACCTTAAAGGTTTATAATTAGAATGAATTTTGAATGAGTGATTCTTGATCCCTTCACAGGTAGGGAAAAAATTCTTGGGTTGTAGGCGTCACAGTACTTAGAGTTTTTATGACCCTGGGATATTGTAGAGTATACTTAATGTAGTTGCTACTTATAATTGAGGTATTTGGTGAGAAGCATAATATACACCTACTGAATCAAAAATATTATCTATATTTACTATATGGTACTATAGAACACATTAATACTTAGATGTGTTTTAGAGTGGAGTACTTTATATAAAAATAAATTAAAAAAGAGAAAATTTCTCTCCAAAAGAATTTACAAACTAAACCCATCTGTTCCCTTACAGGTGAAGGAAAGGAAAGAACAGGTATCTGAGGCTAAGAGAATGAAATAAATTTGCTGAAGGTCAAAGTGTGCAGTCAGGGCAGGAATTGAACCTTAATCTGAGTTTATTGCTTTGCTCTCAGAGCACCTGCTCTCTCAATCACAGATAGCTGTTTTCTTGGATTGTTTCATGGATTTCCTTGAAAATTTTGACTACTTGTTGCTTTGAAAAGACCTCAAGAATCTTTGAACGCAAGCTTTAATTACAGTTCAATTAAGTGTGGCGATGACCCCTGAAAATTTGAACAGGCTGTATCTAAATATGCATGGCATGTACAGTCCCATTTTTTAGTGACTTGGACAGGCTCAAGTACTTGGAATAGATGACCTCTACAGATCTGTTGCAAGCTAAGTTATTCTTTGAGACTATTTAGCAAATATTGAAAGTATTACTTGAAAAGCCTCAGTAATCGTGTCAGTTAGTAACTTTTTTTTTGATATTTAGAGGATTTAAAAATGTCTCTGTCTGTGGGAAAAACTCCTGCAATATGGCACTGCACGTTTATTGTACATTATGACGTTTGCATAATTGCTTGGCTAACTTATTCATTTTCTGACCTAATTTGGACTGGATTGCTTTGTGGTCTATTAACCTTTCTCAATTTGCTTTAAAAGACCTGAAGACACAACCATGCTGAGACAGTTTCAGAAAACAACTAACTTTGCTTTCAAGCAGATAAAAAATTTGTTAAAAAAAATTGTAACTAAAGACTGGTCTTGAAAGTGAGAGGTTGGTGTGGGAGTGATACGTTTCCCTGTAGGAATTATTTTGGTACCTAGTTCAGAAGCAAGAGTGAACCAATTAGGACTGGCCATTGGGAGAGCGGGAGGAGCAGAGCTTCCTTAGGTTTGAGGATATAGCAGATACAGTTTTTAAATCTTAAAGGTTTGTTGTAGGATGATCTGCCTTTTGATGACATAATGCTACCTGCTACTATTTGAAAGCTGCTTCTTGAGAAGCTGACATGAGAAGAGGTTCTTGTGTATTTCTTCTGCTTCTAGGAGTTTAGCAGACATGGAAGGACATGTTAAAATATGTCCTTGCTTAGTTTGGGAAATACTCTGTGATCTTCCGGTAAAAAGTTTAGCTCTTGGCTGCTGGATTTTCTACATATTGCCAGTTCAGTAGGAAATTACTCTTGTGGCTGAACAGCAATGCAGATTTCCTTGATAGTCGATGAGCTAATTAAGTTGGCTACTTCCATATTGACTCTCCTTTCAAATATAACATAAAGAAAGAATGATGGTGCTGGGTCTACTCAGAAATCCATAAAATTGGTGGGAGTTATTGTAGTGACCAGGCCTTTCCATCAAAAAAAAGGGCTGCTCTGACCATGCTTATATATTACAGCTTCACCTCATTTGCACCAGGGAAGCGTCTCTGATTTCTGGCTTTCCTCAGCACTGTTCTCTTCTCAACCCATTTGCTACTCGGCACTCTGCATTTCTCCGCTGCCAATTAGAGATGCAACAAGAGAGGAACAGATTATGTTGTAGGAGCTCCAAGCTTCTGAACACGGGATATCTTTTTACATATTCAATCTTATAATATATTTTTTTGGTGGGGCAATATAAAGCCATGATAAATAAATGGCATGATTGGTACCTGGCCCTCCTCCCAGTCAGTTATACAGTCCCTGTTTTCCACTTTGTAAGTTTGACAAGCAGTTTTCAAGGCAAATTTCTAATTATGCAACTTGTTGTCAGGTAAATAAATCGAGATGTCTGGGATTTGTGGCAGTTTGATGGAGAGTCTAGACTGTCCAGAACAAAACCAACCAACCAACCAACAAATATCTGTGATGAGATATTCTGAGTTGATTTCATTCTAATGCTTGAATTTTGAGTGAATTGGGATGAAATTAAAGGTAGCAAGTGGTACACAGTTGAAATCCTTTAGATAAGGGAATCTTTTCTTTAGCGTAGCTGGCTAGTGTGCCGTCAAACTCACACAGACCTAGAGATAGTGAGCTGCATTTCAGATTTGACCCTCAACTTCACCTTCACTATGTGAGGGTTTTTTAAGGCTGGCAAATCTATTTGGAGCTCTGTGACAGAGATGGAAAATGGGCAGGGAGCAAGTATAAGGCTTCTCTCAGAAGTTATAATTAAGGGGGAGGTATATGAACCAAGATGCCCCTCGCACAGTTGCATTTCCTTTTGTGGCAATTCTTTTACTGTGTAGAAGGAGAGCTGCTTAGATTTTTTTTTTTTCCCAACAGGTTTATTCTGGGCTCTTGTGAAGGGTTCCTGGACTCCCTTGCATACTTCCTGTGTAACCATATTGAAGGTTTTCCAGTTGGATAGAACTTAATGAAATGCCAAGAGTGGATAGCAACAGAGAAGAGGGTGTTTGGATTAGTACATGCTGTGTTAATAGGAAATAATAGGAAACAAAGGAAAGAGGGGTTTTTGACTGGAAGAAAACCACCTTTTTTTTTTTTTTTTTTTTTTTTTAATGTTACAGAGCCCTCCTGAGAAATAGGGGAACCATTTGGGGAATTATAAATAAGGCTAAGCAGCCAATGGAAAGTATTATTTAAAGAGAATTAGGAAATGAGCATCACTTAAGTGCTTTCTCTGGTTTACTCTTAAATTGATTTTTTTAGTTGCATTTCATTTTGACGTTTATAAGTAAATTGTACGGTTGGTTTGTACATTTAGAAAAACACTGTGTTAGCTTACCATTGTTTTCAGTCTCAGCAGTGCCCCATATTTAACCAAAGAGTACATTTTGATCTCGTATATCTGATTAAAGTATTTCAGGTATCTAAATAAATTTAACAAGATCGTAATTAATGTGATTAATGTACAAGGATGCAGATATGGTTTAACAGATATGCAAATGTACAGTGTATGGGCAACTGCAAGACATGCTAAAAATAGATTCCTTATGAAAAGTAACATTTTTCAGTTAAAGAAACGTACAGTGTCAAGCCACACAGGTTCAGTGGCATTTAAGAGGTTTTATGAAGTTGAGGGTGTAGAGAAATATGAACATGCATCTTCTGAGACTGAATCCTGAGCTTTAACTACTGTCAAGCCCTGATTCTATGTGAATAAGGGCATGCATCTGCAACAGGTGAGTTAAACCTGATCCTTAATTGTTCTGCAGGCTTTTGTGAAACATAACTGTATTTGCTATTCTTTTTTTTTTGTTTTGTTTTTTTCCAATGTCCAGGTCCTTCCTATTAATGGTTCTTTTCTGTAGCTTAAGATCTGCAAGCTGGTGAGGAGAATCCAGTAAACTGAAATGTGGTTGGAAACAAAACCACAATCCAAAGACAAAAATCCTGGAGCTATTTAGTCTGGATCGGCTCCTCTTTTTTTTTTTTTTTTTTTTTTTTTATCAACTGTCTTTGTCATAGCTTTATATTTTCTGTAGCAATGTTTATTGTGCTCTTGGTAAGCACAATAAATATTTAGAGCTATGCATTTTATTGCATTAGGCATATTCTAGTATTATCATATTTGCAAAAATCAATTAATATACATAAGCAGTATGTATTATCCCAAAGTACACACTGCATTATAAAATGTAAGAAATGAAAAATTCCCATTTAAATATTTCTGCAGTTGTTCAAACAGTCTCTGTAGTAACTGAACATATGTTGCTGCAATAGCTGATTCTTGTCAGTGCAGCTGTGTGACAGACAAAGGAAAAGAAATGCAGCTTCATCTTTTGGGGGGGGCAGAGGGGCAGCTATTTTATTTCAACTTAAAACTAGCCTTGCTGCCATTATGCTAATATGTGCAGCAATGCTGAATTACAGCTTTATTCAGTTCTTTTTCTCAAACATTGGTGGTCTTATTAAAGTCACCAATAAATACACATAGGCAAGGTCATGTAATATACCATGCTGATTCTTAAGGTCTTGATGTCGGTTTTTATGTCTAATTGTATGAGATGTAAAAATGGCTTATCCTACTTGTGCCAGTTATCTGAGATTGTATTCAGGTCAGCTGCTGCCTCTTGCACAGTACTGAACTTGAAGCACATGTGCAGCAGATCAAAAGGCGGAGATTCTAGAGGAAAGCTTTTGTATCTGTCCTAGAAACTTCATCACACAGTGGGTAGCTCTTATTCAGGTGTATTGTATAAAGGTGTACCTACGTAAATCATGAAGCTTAATGTAGTTGATACTGCCTAGTTGTATGGTCATAGGAATCTTTTTTTTCTGTGAAAATACAAAGCAAAATAAGCTTCAAAACAAGCATAAAACTGATTTCCTTACACCTGTGGCTTGGGCAAGTGTTCCTTTTTGTCTAATCAACACTTTTCTCTTCGATCTGTGAAAGCTATGAAAGCTGTTGAGTTGGTCGTTACTCATGAGTTGCGTCATTTGAGTATGGGGTTTATTTTTAAACCCAGGTAAGGGGGGTGGGGGTGATAACCCCTTCAAGGAAAAACCGTCGGGGGTGGAAAGCATGATCCTAAATATTCTTGTGGGCCCTCAATTCTGCTGGATTCCAGTTGAAATCTGAGGCTCTGTAACAATTTTCAGCACCTTTCTGTCTTTTGACAATTGATACTGGAAGAATTCTGATGTTTAGAATCTAAACAGTGTATAAATAATCAGTTATTTGTATGCAAGACAAACCCTGAGCATAACAAGGCCTAAATTTAAAAAATAATAATAAAAGCCAACAGTAGAACTAGGCGTGTTCAATCAGCACCGAGAGAAGTATGTGTCAACAAAATGGGACTGTAAGAGCAGATTTATCTATGAATTGCTTTGTGTAGGAGATAAAATAGGACATAAAGGTACAGGACATAAAGAAGATAATAACTGTGAAAAAAATAATCTTTCAGAGATACATTTTTCTGACAGAAATACATCCAAATAACACAAAACATAAACATTTACCGATGAATGAGAGAAGAGCTATATATTGTAAAGGTAGGTGACTGCTTGTTGCTGTACAGCTCTATACAGCTCAGGATCAGTTTGGCTTTGGTTGCTGTCTATTTTTTTTCCTGTTTTTTAACATGTTTGAGTCAAACATCACAACCCATGTGGCAAAGGAAAATTATTTGTGTTTATGTGGGAAAAGTTAAACAAAAGAACTGGAAGGGCAATGTTTTCAACTGCATTGGTGGTGGCAGGCTTTGTTTTCATTTTATGTACTTTATTCCTTGTGTTTGGAAGGTATTTTAGATGACTATATGGTTTTATGGATCATCTTGGACCTTCTGACAGGTATACAGTTGCCAGCAACTGTGAGGGATTCAATGCAGTTGTAACTCAGACCATCCTAGTTTTGTGCTTCTGTTCTCTTGCAGGTGACTACAAACTTAAAATCAGTGCTAATAGCTGTCAAGAAACATCATAGGCTTAACTGTCAACACCATAACTGATGTTTATGTGAAAGGCTTGTTCTGCTCTCACTTGCACTGTTTCTGCGTTAGGATGTATTTTGAATAATACCATACACCCAATTCTCAGTTTGTCATAGAATTTCAACTTACGTATAAATCTTGAATGTTTCTTCTTTTTGACCACAGATTAAGGCGCTAAAAGAGCATGGATTGTGCTCTGTTGGGATACAACAGAATTACTGGATGAAAAAGCACCCTGACCAGGAACAAATTTCAGTTATGATTAAAACATATTTTGCCCTTTACTCTTGGTCAATGTATTGCTGTGTTCTGAGGTTTCAAGTTGAACTGAGCAAATAATAAATTATATATATATGTGTGTGTGTGCATTTATATAAAAAAATCTCAAAAGAATCAAGTGGATGGTATAAAAGAGCAACTAAAGAGGACTTAAAAATATTGCAGACTTTGAAGACTCAGAGGGAGAATAAAAATACACAAAGCAAAGGTGAAAGGTCAAAGTAAGGTTGCACAAAAGGTTATGGTAAAAAGTAAGAAATTTATAAGCAACAAAAGGTCAGTGAAGGAGACAGCCAGGCCTCTGTTCAATAGCAGTAGTAATTTATTGTCAAAAGAAAGTAGAGTGCTAAGAAATTAAATGAATTCTGTTTCAGCGCTTGCAAAGGAGAATCAGAGTGAGATGCCATAACCAGTCGTAAATTCCCCCAGAGCAAAGAGTAGCAGTGAATAAAACAGGGGTTGTGCCAAAACAACTGCTCTAGAAATTAGAGGGTCTGAACTTGAGAGCTAACTGGATTGCACAGCTAAAGCTTGTGAATCTACCTCAGAGCTGTGCTTAGCACAGCTAGGGCAACTGTTGTCCCTTTCTTGATTATTTTTATTTATTTTTATCTCCCCTGGAGGCAGCATCACTTTGATAATGGAAAGGAGGTTCTGCAGGGTCCTCTCTGTCTCTTTGAGTGGATTAGTAGGAAGGAATGCTTTTATCTTTCCCTGTTTTCAGTCAAAAGCTGATTTATTTATTTATTTCTTCTATGAATTGGTAGCTATTAGTGACTGGAAGACAGAATAAGCCAAGTACTGTCACAAAGACTAAGGATAGTTGTAGGGACAGTGATGGAAAAGTGAAAATATGGGGGAATATTGCCAAATGGGAAACTGGGGAAGGCTTTTTTCTTTTAGAGAGAAAACTGTACAAAATTTGGGAGATATCCTAGAACCATCTGGGGTGAGGATGTTGAAGGACAAACATGGGTATCATCTGTATCCTTAGCATCCTGGCTGGGCGTAGCTGTGATAGGAGAATACCAAATGGACAGTGGATGTCCATATTACAGAAAAAAGAAGCTAATAGTGAGTGGAGCTCTAGATTTGATGACAGAATGTGAAAGTCACCCTCTTTTAAGTGATTACGTTAATCACTGACTACATACTGGATGTGGAGAGCTTCACAGCTGAGGGAAGGATACTTTTAGCCCATGTAGTCATTTATTTTCAGATAGAGTATCTGTAGTTATAATCTCAACACCACTGAATGGAAAGGCTCCAATATATGGGCATTTTATTTTAAGATTAGCACATATATTTTCTACTATAATAGTTGTGATAAATGTGTTATTGCTGTAGACCTGCCATTCTTGGTGGGTGCTTTGGACTTTGTGGTCTTGATAGCAGTTAGAGAACAGAGTAATCTCTCCAGGGAAGTAAAGAAAATGTTCATGTCTATATGTCTGAGAGAGAAATAGGGTAGTAGATGATGAATAACTGAGTGGGGAACATGAGTGTGCTGAATACAGAACAAAAAACCTGGAGTAAAAATGAAGCAGAACTTCAGAGAGGTAGAAAAATATATTGACAAGTTAGGGGAGGGTAAAAGTTTTCCAGGATAAATGACTTCAGAGGGAGGAAATGATAGGAACAGATGAAACGTGTGGAACGCTTTAGGAACATTACAGGCTGCCTGCTGCAAGTTCAGAGACAAGGCTCTTCACTACCATTAGGTTTTGCCCTTCTAGTTCTTGAACTAAAACAGAACTGCACAGGCTCAGGAGAGATAGTCTGGGAATATGAAGCTGTTCATAAGTAGTCTTCCAAGTCTTCTGCTTTCCATGTCTGGCTGTGGAGAAGCGCAACGAGGCTTGCAGCATGAGCTTTAAAAGAGGTGCACTACCAACTGTGGTGCAAAGGACTAAATACACTCACCAGCACTGGGTTTATGAATGAAGCCACTATATTTCACCTCATATTCTCTTCTGTAAAGCAGATTTTCTAAGTTATCTGTGCAAACAAAATGTAAAATACTTTAATTTTAAATTCTTTCCCATATCAGTGACAGTATACAAATTTATTAATAAAACTTGTGATCAACTTGTGATCAAATATGATAGCTTTGAAAAACCATGCATAATTTTGTCTCTGGAGCAGACACAGCTTCATCTAGATAAGTTTATCTGTGCTTTGAGAAGATGTTTAGAGGGGAAAACATTATCCAAATTATTTGGCTTTTGCCTGCACTCAAGAGCTTCCAAAACATCTCTTTGGAAAGTTCAAGTTACAATTTGCTCTACAGGAAATGAAAAAAAAACCACAAAATCTTCATACGTCTATCAGGTAGCCTGAAATTATTGGATGGATCCTGATGTCTGATAGCTTTATTCAGTGACGGAACTCTCAAAGGAACATATTTGGGGTTTTGGGTGTATACGTGTGTGTGTTTGAGTGTTAAGGGGATGTCACTTTCTTTTTTAGTGAGACCTCTGTATTCATTGCAACACTAAAAATATAAATTATGACCAGATAAAACTTTTTTCCCATAGAGTATTAATTAAAACGTATAAAGATGGATGGACCTTCGATATAAGAATTTTTTGATAGTGGAGACAGACAAAGCAGTCTTATGGTAATGAGCCAGCAGTGTGCCCAGGTGGCCAAGAAAGCCCATGGCATCCTGGCTTGTATTAGAAATAGTGTGACCAGCAGAAGTAGGGAGGTGATTGTCCCCCTCTACTCAGCACTGGTGAGGCCACACCTTGAGTATCGTGTCCAGTTCTGGGCACCTCAATATGAGAGAGATATCGAGGTGCTGGAGCGAGTGCAGAGGAGGGCAACGAAGATGGTGAAGGGCCTGGAGAATAAATCTTATGAGGAGCAATTGAAGGAGCTGGGACTGTTTAGTTTGAGGAAGAGGAGGCTGAGGGGAGACCTCATCGCTCTCTACAACTACTTGAAAGTATATTATAGAGATGTTGGTGCTGGTCTCTTCTCACAGGTAGTTAGTGATAGAACAAGAGGGAATGGGTTCAAGCTGCAGCAGGGTAGGTTTAGGCTGGATATTAGGAAAAAATTCTTCACAGAAAGAGTGGTCAGACACTGGAATAGGCTGCCCAGGGAGGTGGTGGAGTCTCCATCCCTGAATGTTTTTAAACTCGTTTAGATGTGGTGTTGGGGGATATGGTATAAGGGAGAACTTTGTAGAGTGGGGTTGATGGTTGGACTCGATGATCCCAAGGGTCTTTTCCAACCTAAATGATTCTATGATTCAGCATGGGTAATGTTAAGCACTTCAAACGGTATCACTAGAGTCTTGTGAAGTGTGCATCATTAGTACATGCACCAATGTTATTAGCAAATTGAACAAGTTGTGTGTTTTTACCCCTGTTAGGATCACAAGGTGTGAGTATTTTTTTATAGATATAAATAAAATGTGTGTACGTATACATGTCAAAACTGTCATTATTAACAACAGGAACAGCACCAATCTTTGGTTAAATAACCAGGGCAATGTTGGTTCTTATCACCTATTATTTTGTTAGGTAATACAAACACTGCTCTTCAGTGAATGAAATCCAACCTTATGTTGGAAAACTGAACACGATGGGAACTCAGTATTCTGTCTTGTTGATGAACTGCTTTTTTTTGAAGTTGTCAAAGCTTAAACTTTTAACCTCTGCAATGTAGAGAATTGTGTTCATCCCTGTCATCTGGAGCTGATTATACCTGATGCAGGGCTAGGGACACTCTAGAAAATGAAGCATCTTGTCCTGAGTCAGTGTAGTATGTATGAAATGAGTTATTCTCTCTAGATGCTTATTTTCATTGATGGTATTAATTACAGGGAGCATTTAGACTCACCTTTACGTGTTTATAGCATCGATGTCTCTATTGAGCTAAGATGAATCTCACAATAGCTTTCCCCTTTGGAATAAGAGGTACAGAATTGACCTTATTATAACTGAGACTTTCCTGATGGCTACCTCGCTTCACACTGGTAGTGCTTAATGATTGCTAAATAGATATGAAAGACTACACCAGATGAGGATTAGTAGACAGATGTGTTTTTCTTTAGGATCAGTGACACTTAATTTTTTTTCCCCCCTTATTATGAAAAAAATTTTTTTCTTCATTCACTGTTTTGTTGTCTGTCTTCGGATGTTTTTCATTTGTCTTGATTTTCTTCCCTCATTGTTCTTTTCTGCCTCTACCCTTCTTCCTCCCTTCCCTTTTAGTTCTGATAGCTGGAACATCCAAATTGGTGTTTTAATCAGTGAAGAACTGCTAAGTAAAACATGGGCTTTCCTCTGCAAAATTAGGGATGTGTATGTGCCATGTAGGAGGATGCTGGGAAGACTACGGATACTGTCTCAGTTGCTGTTTAATAGATGCAGCTATGTGTGCAGTTAACACTTGGGTTTCCTTCTGGGCATCAAGAGGAGGAGTTCATTGTGCAGTGTTTATTTTCCTAAGAACCGCTGCAAGATCACAGTATTTAATATTTCAATTTTCCCAGCACATATGCCTAAAAGCTCTTATATTGGTGTTATGTTATTTTGGACATTATTTTCTATGTCGAAAGATTTATTACATCTCTGGGTTTGGATACTTTTTTTTTTTTTTTTTTTTCCCCTCCCGTTCTGGCAACTTGAGCTTGTAGCTTCAATGTCCTTTTCACAGCATTGATTGGGAAGCTGCTGCCCCTACCACATACTAATGTCTGTCAAACACTTGATTCATTCTGCAGTCTGAAAAAGTTTGAGCTCTGCAGTCTGCCAGCGTTACCAGAGTGTTGTGGACTCCAGTTCCAAGGAACTGTCATGCCGTATATCACTTGCAGTTCTTGCACATCCAGCCACGTCCCATGTGATCCTCTCCTTAGAGAGAGCTTCCAGTTGGCAGCACATGGTTCTTAGCACCAGAGACTTCACTGAAAGAAAGCAGGCAGTGATACATTTGCCAAAAGTTTTAAATAAGGAAACCATAATTGAATTGAACAGTAAAGCTAGACTTGGATAACGAATAAACTCGTTCATTCAAATGCAAAATTTGTTGCCTTACTCTATTCATTAGTGAAGGTGATGGGTGCTACTTAACTCATTTGAAATGAAGTACGTTATATGTCAGCTGAAATAGAAGAACTGGGAGGATGGCTGTCATTTTGCAGGGTTATATGTGATATATCATATGTTATATGTCTGATATGCAACTAAGGTTATACACTTGAGGGGGATGAGCAATAAGAAAGAAGAAATGTCCTCAACAGTCACTAAAATCTCTGCTATTGTGATGTAAACAAACTTCTTATTGCTGGAAAAAAGAACAGATCCACCTAGAAGCTCCTAATATTAATATATTTAAAACTGTCATAGTATAGGGTCTTGTTCATGTAGTACGTTGTTTCTGTGTTGCTAAACTTTCAGAGGTTTTTGCATTCAATGCTGACTGGAATAATCATTCTGCCATTTTAATCTTAAAATAATTAAGCCTCTCAAAAATGCATTAAAGGCCTGATCCCTTGCAATAATTAGTAGTTTGCTGATTCAGGCGTTGAGCATATTAATGGATAACTTCCTTAACCTTTGTAAAGAGTATTTCAATATTCTTCTCAGTAAAGACATTGCAGAAGTGTTAAAAATACTGTTGCATAACAACGGAAACTTTCTTAAAAGTTAATCCTATATTTGAAGTATTCAGTAATGATATTCTCTACCTGTGTAAAAAGGGACTTCAAGTCCAGTTATCTCTAAAATTTGCGTTTTAATGACAGTAAGCAGAAGGGCAGGGAAGGACTGTTAAGGAAAAATCCCAGTTTGGGACAACATATCCAATAAAAGAGTTTTTTAAAGCTGGTGATAGCTACTCCTTTTGTTCAATGGTGCCAAACAAGAAAATTGAGATACTGATTAATGATTTGGCAAGGTTCTACTGAGTAATGCACTGTGCTGGAACTTCATATGCATGCCAGCTCCTTTTTGGATCTCGTTAAAGAACAAGCCTTGATTAATGAATTATTTTTTTTATTAATTTAATATATGGTCCTTCCCTTCTGCCCCCTTTTTGCTTAGCAGTTGCTGGCCTTAGTTCAACTTTGATTGGCATGTTGTGAGCAGATAGCGTTGAGTGAGTACAGAAGAGAACTCTGCAGAAACCATATATCAAAATTGTCAACAGTTTCTGGATAGTCCTTAGGGGGACTCTTTTTCCCAAATTACTTTCAGTGATAAAGAGGAATATTTTTTGTTTTCCACAATTTATTTTCCTACTATAATGACTGAAATAAGCTACAAAATTCAAAAAATATGGGGCTAAGCTGTCTGGTATGAATTGCTTGTGTTTGTCTTTCAAAGGACTTGAAAATATGACATCTCTATTTTGTTTGACATCTTGGATAAAATAAGTCTAAAAATAGTACTTATGCTGCTAGACTATGTCTGGAAGGACATGACTTGGTTTAAAAAAGAAAAGGAAAAGCTTCCAAGGGTGTCATTGTGTGGTGGTAAATTCATCGTGAGCAGAGTCAAGGAAGAACTTACTGGGTAAAACTTGGGCATTTCAGTGTCGTTATAACAGTGGATTTTTGCATCTATATAAGGTCTTAAAGGAAAAATGTCTCCTGGGAGTTGATTGAGCTTAGGTTGTGCTCAGCTTCTGAGCATGAATGCGGCAAAAAGTCCACCTTCAGCGTTTATAGAATTTAAGAGTCTAAATATTAATATAATAAATATGAAGTTCTGGTGGTTGTTGAGTAAAGTGCCAGACTAGCTGAAATCTTCAGAAATAGTCTAGATTTAGGTGGCCTAATTTAAATATAAATCTTGCTTTTGGCATTTCTTTCTAACTAGATCTGTCCTCCATACATTAGAGAGCTGCATCTAATAATTGGAATTAGGCCTATTGATTTTTTTTTTTAATAGGTTTTGCACTACCACGAGCAACTCTGAGAACATCAGTTAAATTAGAGAGCTTTCTTCAACTGTAATTTGTACTAATCATATTATTCACACTGCAACTATATCAATATGCAGCTTGCTGGTTGAGTGGCTTGCTAGTTGTATGTCTCCAGCTTTTCCTCTGTCAGTAAATTCTAAGAACTGTACAATAGAGAAGTATTGCATTGTTGTTCATCCCACGTAATAAAATAGTGATATCTAAGAGTTGTTATGTGGTGCCTTCCAGCATCTTTGTGATTTGCAACTTTTTGTCAGTCGGTTTATCCCAAGTGGGCTAGGAATACCGGTATGCATAGGAGGCATTGTTTGATTAATGAACACTCATTCTGAGTTATGCATTAGACTTCCTGCCTTTGAGATTGTCTTAATTAGCTAAATGCAAAGGCTCTCCTGTCAGTATACAGAGAGAATGTGATATTTTAAAAATAAAACTATGTTTAAAAGGCTGTTAATCATGTTCAGATAACTAGCAAAAGGATGGCAGATTGTTCAGGATGTTATACTTTGGGGACTTTTTGTTTCACATAGCTCTGCCTTTTTGTGTAGCTTATACCTAAGAGTGGTTAGATGTGATATTGTGTTTGATGTATTTGAAGCACGTCCTAGAGGGCCAGTGGAAAAAATGGGATGTGCTTGAAATGCATGTGAGTTTCCCAAAGGTGGGACCAAATCTTACATCTTAACTAAGGACAGACAGGACAGAATCTGACAGTGAGTACTTAGTACTACTGTGTTTTTTCAGTATTGTCAGTAGGGTGAAGGAAATAAAAATCCATTCTAGCTGGTAACCACTTTATGATAATGATCAGGGCTGCTTTGGCATTAAACTTAATTTCGTTTGCTAACTTAGTTATTAATCTAGTTTCTAGTTCTTTGAAATAAGACAGAATAAAGTAAGTTTTATTCTGTGTTAATGGCGCTGTGTATTTTTTACGTTGAGAGCAGAAGTTAATTCTCTTTCCTAATGCACAGTTGAAAATCTGCAGGAATTTTGAAGTGTCCCAGCATTTCCAGAGTTATCCTACACAATTCTGGTGGCGAGCCAGGAGTATTTGAGCAGCAATTCATGCCAAAATGATCTCCAGGCGTTCACAATAATGTGTGCATCTTCATGTAGGCCTTTATCTGCTAGAAGTATTCACCTTGACTCTGGGTTGGTTTTTTTTCTGCTTTGTTCTGCCTGCACATATTATGAACAGTCTCTGTATTGAAGAATCTTTAGTTCACTGCAGCTCATACATTGCTCCCTATTCTGTCACATTTCATTTTTCTAATATATCAGTTTTGAGCTCCATCAATCAAAGTGGCATGGAAACTTCAAACACATCCAGTATTTTAGTAGTTGCTAAAATTGGTACAAAACATGAATATTCCTCCTTACTCAAATTAGTTTTCTGTCATGAATGTAAGCATGCCAGAAGCCTGAATAATGTTTCTGGTAAGCTTGCAATTTACAACTGCAATTGATCACTTTTCTGAAATCAAAGACTGAAATAATTATCATCAGAATTGAGAGTGAAGCATTTGCTGCTTTACTCTTCATTAGATTGAAGAAGCTAATCTTTTAATGACTTATCTCCTTGGTTTGATCTCTATTTGAAGCTGGAAGAAAGCGAAGCTCTTAGATTTTTGCGGCCTTATCCACCACCTTTCTACCAGTAATGTTGCAAAAATAGTATGGTTCTTGGTTGCACTAAATATGGTTAAAAGGAGAGCAGGGAAATTCCTTTTCAGCTTTTTTATATTATTTGTATTGAAGTACTGAATATGTATATTCTAAAAATATTTTAACGGTCTCCAGAACAGTCAAGAAGCAGGGGAGTGAAGGAGGGAGCTGTGAGGCATTCAAAATCAACCTTCAGTTCTCTGTGATGAATAATAAAAAAGCCTAGTGAAAACAGCTTTAATCTGGACTAGTAAAATATTACAACTCGCAGAAAGGTGTTGGTAGTTGTATAATTGCACTGATGTCTTCAATACCGGATTTTTGGCTCCAGTCTGTTCCTAATGAATAGAATAACATTGCTTTAATTGGAGAGGTTTCCAATTCAATAGTTCTATTTTTATAGAGTGAGTATTGAGATTTTCAGCCTGATGAATGTCTCCCTTCAAAGTATATCCAAACTACTCCTCCTCAATTGTTGCTCACAAAGTGCTTCCTTGCTTGTTTTGTGATTTTCAGGTTAGGTGCCAAGAGCCTCATCTCAGTGTATGCTCTGCACATCTCAATATGTTGCTGATGTATAAACTCAAAAAGAGTAAAGCAACTCATGCCGAACCTTCAGAAAGACTTTATCTGCCTTGCCCTGTACCCCACAGCAGCACTTCAACTGTATTCAGCTTCCTCTAAACTTGGAGCTTCCTATAAACTGGAGAGTGCCAAGTTGTGGAAAACATGCTTCTGTGGTGAGGAAGGATTTGAACCGGAGTGATCCACTGCCAGGTCATGGGCTTTAACCTTTAACTTCATGGGGGGGCTGAGGGGGAAGCATCAACATTGCTGTATTGTTTGCCATCCTATAAGAGAAATTTAACCCTGTTTGGGTCCTTTAAAAAAAGCCCATTTCCGTAGCCAATTTGCAGTTGTTCCTGAGTGGACAGTGGTGCATCTTCCCAGGCTGAAGGATTAGGAAACATTTTATACTTTTCTGGTATTTAAGTTGCTTGTAAAGACTGTAATTTTTTTAGTTTATAAGCTTCCTGGGGTACAACTTTGAGGAAGTACAACTTTTTTATTATTATTTACTTTTTCTGTTCGGTATGGATACCTCTTTTAGGACTATGGAAAATACTGGTACAATGTGTTTGCCTACGCATAAAGCACCATGCAGTTTATTATCAGAATTATCAGAATTTGAAGTTTGGCCGATACTGGATTTTTGGGTTATCTAAATAAAACCTTCTTAATTGGTGCCTCTCTACCTTGTTGTTCCATCAGTTCTTCAATGACGAAAAAAAACCCAAAACAAACCAAACCCTAACCTCAGAAATCCTTTGCAGAAATTTTGAATCCTTATCCATATAATAATGCTAATTCTGTGGTGGTGATAGCTGCCCTTGGTGACCACAGTAACTGTTAGACGGTCTGGGTAATCTGTTTTCTGTTTTTCAGGTCTCTCCCTGTGTGAGGAAAAATGACATAAATAATGGAATTAATTTTGCCCCTTTCCTGTTTTACTTCATAGCATGGGTTTTGATCTCCTACAGTTAAAGAGTGTAATGAGTCTGTGTTGCGTTAATTTGGAAATTCAGGACACTTTAGGTGAACTACACTAGCTCTGAAGCTTTTTTTCTTTTAAAGTGTTCTCGTAAAAGAGAAAGCATGCAAAACCCTTATGGTTTCCTTATGACATAATAGGGAAAGAAATGTTTTGGATGTGATATTGAATTAATTTCCTATTAAAACTCCTGATCCTTAATACTTTGTATTGTTCTGGCTGTTTGAGAAGTGGAAGAAAATACTCCTTTTCTCAGATTCATACTGTATATGCCATCTCAGTTAATTTCTCACTGTTCCTAGCACTATGCTGGGTAACCCTGAGAGTTGCTCACTAGTCCTCATACATTTTACATGGTAACGGCTCTGTTACCCTCAAGTATTAATTTGCACTCAGAAACCTGACTACATCTTACTTCAGTTTTCCTTTGATGCAGTACGTTGCTAATGAAAATCAGATCATTTGTTGGATTTATGAACCAACAGCTCTATCTCTTAAGGCTTGAAACAAATCTCTCCGCTTGCTCTTCTGAAACTGGTTCTCTTTGAGCAATTTGAGTACCCTCAGCTAACAGTGGCAATGAAGATGACTGGTCATCATGCTCCTGGTTTAATTTTGGAGGTTGTTATTTGAAGTAGTTAAAACAGACTGATACTTGAGAAAGTCATTTCAGTACTCCATTGTTAATACAGAATTAAGTAAAATTTGATGGTGGCAGCTGTCTATAAATGAATGACTCCTACATCTATATTTATTTTAAAGGAGTTGAAGGTCTTTTCCAAAGCACAAAAAAAAGTTTAAGAAAAGGAATCTTATTTTCTGCATCTGTAGTTATTCTCAGCGCATCATGAGTAACAGACCAAAATTTGTTATTGTTACTAAAAGAGTAAAGACACAAGTGTTTAGAGGGACTACATGGTGAACATGAATCATTCAACTGTATCATAGGAGAGTTCTTAATGTAAGAAGAAAAAAAACCCTCATCTTGCCCACTTGCGTGCATTTGTCAGTGGAAGACCTGAGAGTCCATGAGGAGTTCTCCTGCATGGCTGCTCTCTGCTAGCTCATTCTGGTAGGACGTTACTGAAAAGCTACTAGTTTTAGAAGTTGTCAGCAACATAAGCTAACCCAAAGTCAATGTAATTCTGAACAAATAGCTGCACAAATTAGGCACTGATCTAGGCATATACAGATGGCCAACGATATTGGAGACAATATTTTTGTTATGGATGTATGGAAGTACATGGACAATCTGGATTCATGTGTAGTCAGCCATGAGGAAAAAAATTAGTGTTTTCATCTTAATTTCTTCAACATTAAGATTAAATTGTGTGTTTCTTGAAAGACAACAGGTACGCATGTCAAAATAAACCTTATTTAGATGTTATAGAGGAAAGGCAGGATTGCAAAGAGCATGAGCACTAACTGTAATAAGATAAGGCTAGAATTATTACCGTCACTGATTTAAAAATTGGATCATGGACTATCACAGCTCTCTGTTGTTTGGGTTTTTTTTTTGTCTGCATTCTGAAACTTACAGAAGCTGAAAACTTTAATTTATTTCAAAATTCAGCTAAACTGAAAATATTTGCTAACATCAATCTAAGTTATGTTAGTGGACTAATACCATCCTATGTCTGTAAGGAAGACAAATACGCAGTGTGATATCAGACAGAATCAGATATTAATGATGTATTACTCTACATTAAAAACTGCTGCTTCTCTCTAGAAAAACTAGACCTGAATAAGCCAAGTGACTCCCACTGACATCGCAAGCAGTCTATGCCTAATCAAACATAAAACAACTGGGCATGCCAGATTTTGCATGTAGAAGAGAATCACTTTCATAAAAGGCTCTTTACAAGGTCTGAGATAAATTATTAAATTGCAACCTGGATATTATAAAGGTCTATTCTGTAGGTTTTAACAGCTGTATTATTACACAAGGAAAGTAGCACTACACCTTATTCTATCAGTTTGGTCTCGGTGTAATTCATGGGCATTCTGGTGCTTCTTGCAAAAGAACCTGTAATCACTGCGAATCCATGCAGAATTGGGAAATTCAGATTATTGGGTTAATTTAAAATAATGCAGGATTGCTGTATAGCACTTCCTTTCCCTCTCCTCCCCCATGCCCCAAAGTGAAATGTTGTTATTAATAAAATAATGAACAACACTCCAAACAGTTGAAAGGAATTTGTGAGAGCCACTATTTCATGGTGCATCTTTAATGCACGAGTGTTATGAACCATGTTACTGATGTTGTCACTAACAATAAATGAAAAAAAGGAGCCTAGAGCATAAAGTAAAGTGGTGTTCCAAGCAATATCAAGTGTCTCTTGATTTCTTCAAAAACACTTTCGTTGTTTCTCCAATACTTAAATAACTATGCACCAATAAGGTTGAAGGAGGAAAGCAGAACTAAGTGATATATCCACTTCACAGATGGATAGGCAGAGCACTAAAGAGTAAGTGATGTACTGGAGAACCCTGTACAAGCTGGTGCTCAGACAAATTCCTGGTTGTTATACTTGAGTTGCTAAACATGCTGCGTCTCAGAACTACTTGTTCCCAGCGTGGAGTGTGCGTTGGTTCTTTGCATGGTTTTTTTGTTTTAAAAATGATATGGTCTTTCAGTCTTTTTCTAAATAGTTGTAGCAGGATTATACCCTCCAACTTTTCTTCACAGTGACTTACTGTCTGTATTACCTTTTCGTGATTGCTATCTGGCAGGGTTTGGGGGTTTGGTGTTTGGGTTTTTTTCCATGTAGCTATTATACTAAGAAGCTGGCATATGGTAGGAGCTTTAGATCCTGTTATCTTTGTGCTGTAGTACAAAGATTTGACATCGTGTACTATACTTAATATTTGTTATTGATTCTGTCTTAAAAAAAACCCCTAAAATTATGCTCTTGTAACCTGATAACTAAATATAAAAGAAGGTATTCAAATTCAAGTGTAATAAAACCTGGCAGTCTAAAAATTCCTTCTTCCGGCTGAAATATTTTCTCGAGTTATCTGTAAAAGAAATAAATATCACTCTTTACTGCACTGTGTAGTGAGGGAGGAATGACTGAAACTGTGGACCTCTAAGGGTGGTTTTGCCAGCACAAAGTACTCATTTGCTGCCACAGTAGCTACCGTATGCCATGCAAGGTACTTGAAAGAAACAATAAGAAATGTACTATGCAGTGCTGTATAAGTTTGCTCTCAAAAGCAACCTGATGTTTCTTAGGAAACAGTACTACAAAAGTGGCTTCTGTCAACAGAAACGAAGTGAAGCTGAGGGACAAATGTGGGCTCAAGTAACCTCAAGCAACGGTCCTGGCTACAGAGCTGAAAGTAGCATAAGGTGGGCCTTGTGCTTAACTGCATTGCTTTTCTTTTTGGTGGATAGTCATGGGTCAGTCTTGCAATAGGTGACTGCAGCAGAACTAGGAAGCATGAGCAATATCTGTCTTGTTAGAAAATTTATCCATCCAGGATGAAAGTCTGTGGGTTCAAGGAAGCCCTGGCAAAGCTGTTGAAAGAGAAATCCAGTGAGGGTTGTGTAAAGACCTAGGAAGTCTGTTCCTTCCCAGCTTTCAGTGGCTTGCACTTCAGTTGGGGGAATTTCTTAAGGGGTGCTTCTTCAGTTGTCTTTTTCCAATCGCTGTGAGAAGCACAGATGGGCTACGTGTCTGTGGAACTATTCTTAGGTCCTCATGGCTTGCTTTGTGTGCTGGATTACTGTGTTTAACAAAAATTGAAACCAAAACCCAGCCCCTCTAATACTTAATAGAGTAAGTTGTGGAAATGTAGAAGCAATTTAAATTCATGAAAGGCAGTTAGTCTAATGATTGCAGTACTGGAGTAGGAGTGAAAACTACCTTTAGATTTAATGGAAGGTAAACTAATATTTTTTTTTAATCAGTGTAATGAAGTGATGTGTAGCAATTTTGCAAGAGTTAATAGCTGTTATTTGCTGTGTTGTACATTAAGTTTTTTTGGGGGAAACTAAGTATATCCTAGATAGTTATACATATTCTAGATATCCTAGATATTTAACTATACCAGGCTGGATGGGGCTTTGAACAACCTGGTCTAGTGGAAGGTGTCCCTTCCCATGGCAGGTGGGTTGGAAATAGATGATCTTTACGGTCCCTTCCAACTCCAACTCTTCTATGATTCTATATATATTTATCTTGATTTATACTTTAAACACTCCATGCCAACATGTTAGTAGTCACACTGTCTATTGACACAGAAGTTTCTTTATGTTCAGCTTTATTAAAGCAAAGTTTTCTATACATTTCTTTGATTGACACAGCTTACCAAGTTCTGATCTTAAATGACACCATTAGTAAATCAGACATTTCTCTATAGTGCAGAACAACTTGGCTTCTTTTAATGACAGAAAAATACTGTCTCTGAATTGAGGACAAAAGCCATTAATGTTGGATCTGTTCACTATAGAACCAGCTAACAGCACATATTTGATCTAGTTACTCTCTGCTCAACTGACCTGGTGTACAGCAGATGAGTTGATGAACAGTACAGGGGTTACCTTTTTTTTTGGGTGGGGTGTGTGGGGGGGTGTGTTTGAACTTTTTCTTTCTCTTCATATTATTGTATATATAAGTTTTCCCTTGTATTTTGTTAAGTTTTTAACTAAATCTAATTCCATTAACTTTGAATGAAAGATGCAACTAAACTATTCCCATTTTTTGAAAAATTGCCAATGGAAATTTACAAATCTTCTGGGTTAGTGGAAAATTTTTGCCATGGACTGAAATAGTGAAGGAAAGACATTTAAATTCTTACTGTCATATTAGGGATGGGAAATTTGTTTCCAAGCCAGCTGTACTGAAGTATGCTATAATAATATTTCTCAGAAGTATGAGTAAAAGAGGATGACTGCAGTGGAAAAATTATAGATCTCAATGTTCTATAAAGAAATCTGCTCTGAGAGAAATTAAAAGTAAAGCAGGGCTTGCTCAAAGATGTACAGGAACGAGATTGCTATTCTCGGTCTCAAGAAATCACATCTACCGAGTCTCTGTTGAATTAACTCTCTAAAGGATTTGGTTCTGCACACAGACTCTAACCACACCAAGATACTGCCCAGTAATTTGAATTTAGCCTGATCCCTATTATATGCAAGTTTGCCACTTTACGCATCTGATGACTCATCTACAGTACATGTAACGATGCATCTGATGACTTAGCCACATCACTCGAGTGTCTCCATTGTGCACTAGCAGTTTTTATGTGAATGCCTCCAGCTGTAAAATTTTGGAGTTGAAAATTCCCCAAGCATCCTGATGATGATTCATGCAGTTAAGTTTGTACCCTCTTATAGAACTTCATTTCTAGTGTCTAGCTGACTAATATGTATGTCACTGGGAGCAGGGGGCGGGGGGGGGGGGGG
>VXBH01002022.1:116828-133248 GCA_013400035.1 Rynchops niger | reverse complement strand
TTGCTTAAGTCAAGGTAGACCACAGCTACCGCCCTCTCTTCACCTATCCATCCAGTCATGCCATCATAGAAGGCTATCAGGTTAGTCAGACATGATTTCCCCTTGGTGAATGCATGTTGAATACTTCTGATAGCTTTCTTTTGCTCCACATGCCTTGAGATGATGCCCAGAACAAGCTGTTCCATCATCTTTCCAGGGATGGAGGTGAGGCTGATGGGCCTGTAGTTCCCTGGCTGCTCCTTCTTGCCCTTTTTGAAGACTGGAGTGACATTGGCTTTCCTCCTCAGGCACCTTGCCTGTTCTCCAGGACCTTTCAAAGATGACAGAGAGCGGCCCAGCAATGACTTCCACCAGCTCCCTCAGCACTCTTGGGTGCATCCCATCAGGGCCCATGGACTTGTGAATATCTAAGTGATCTAATTGATCCCTCACTCGATCCTCCTCAACCCAAGGGAAGTCGTCTTCTTTCCCCGTTACTTCCTTCTATTTCTCTTATATGGATATACAATAGTATCAGAAAAATGAACCTGTAAATTGCTTGGCTTGCAGAGAACTTGTTTTCTGCAGAGTCTTCAGGCCATATGACTTGCCCAGGAGTTGCCATGCTCTGTGGAGGTTCAGCTCACCTGGGAGGGTGGTTACATTTCACTGTGGCAAGAGGAAGACTTCAGGTAGTTTGTTGCAGAACAAGGAATCTAGCATAGAGCGACGTCCTGCTAATGGTGGTATGTGCTCCTACAGCAAGATAGATTTTGGAACCATAGCTTGCTTACACAGACTGCTCTGCAGGTGAATCTGAAGAGATTTGATACTGAAGCTGGGTAAAGGTGAAATCTTTGGAGACTGTGCAACATGTGAATTGATATGTTTGTGTATGTTTTAAAAGTCAAACTTCACACAGACATTTGAAAAATCTCGGTTTTGAGAGTGGAGTGCCTCTATTGTGTTCTAAAGCTAAATGGTCTTGTCTGTCCACTCCTCAACAATTTATCATTGAGAATCTTTTGGTTGCAGACAGTGTGTGGTTTGCCTTCTACTCTCTCCTTTCCATGAGGAGATGAGGAGCAACCTAAATTTGTCACAGTGAATAATCTAGTAATTGCAGAGGCTAAGTGGTGAACGTTTTAGGCATTGACTACTGTTTCAAGATAAGTGAGGTGCGTGCAATTCCCTTTTGTGGCTAAAACTTAGTGAGTGGTTTTATGATGCTGTAGCTACTCCTGAACAAATTATATCTTTAGAGTTGAAAAATCAAGTACCCTTTCCAGTAAACATTAGTGATTCCATCAAACAGATATAACCACCCATCTATAAAGAATAAGAAATTTAAAATTAATAAATAAATTATCCAGCATGCTAATGAGGAAGCATTTACCTTGTTACTTATTTTTCCTTTTTTATTGTGTCTGATATGTGGTTCATTGGAGACATAACCCTTACTTTTTTTGATAGGTAGACCTGAACCTACCTTCTGAAATGACGAAAATGAGGAATGGGAATGTACTCTTGCTCTTGTGTACTGAGAACAAATAAAGATGAGAAAAAATCCAGTGCAGTTGACTACCACTGTAAGGCATGATGAAGCAGTAAATCCTGAAACAAAACTTGTACCTGTAACATATAATAAAATCTTTTAAGTCGCTATTGGATACTCTTGAAAACATAAGACATGATCACTTATAACAATGGGACTGTTTCTCTTCTTTTATAGTGAGAAGAAGCCTTATTCTTAGGTTTTGTTGCCTTTGTCAAAATGATACCTTGGTTATTTCATCACTTTAATTTTAGCAAGAATCAGCATGGGGACAGAGCAGCCTGAGATCAGCTAATTCTGCCTCCAGAACTTCCCAGCAGCTTTACAGTAGGTAACGGTGCACGTACTTAGTCTACCTTGTGATGGCTCTTCTAGGCACACCAAAGTAATTTATTTGGATAAGTCTATTGAAAACAAAACTTTTGTTCCTCCTTCTGTTGAAGGACCACCGGTTAGTTTTAGCCGTGTATACAATACGTGCGAACACAAGATTTTAAAAAAAAGGGGTCTGGTGTTGTTTTAAAAGGAGGAACTCATATGAAGAAAAAGTCAGCACATCCATGTAAGTGAGAAAGAGGAATAAAAGGAGAGGAGGAGGGATGGTAGATTAAAAAATAGATAAGTTTTTAAAACATAAAATTCAAAGATAAAATATAATTTACATCTGTCTTAATCAGGCAATGAGGGTCCAGATGGACTTGATTACAAGCAGACTATAACGTCCTTCTTTTCTTCACAATCCACAAACAATGAGAAACAGCTGCTCTGTCACCTTTCCATGCAGTCATGCATGTTTCTACATGCATGCATTTCTATCTATAGATAAAAATGCAGACATGTTAAGAAAAAAATTGGAGATATCATCCAGCTATTCTTAAAAAGTAACTCCATTTTCTTAGGGTATACTCCATATACTGCAACACCTCAAACAAAAATAAAACATAGAAAATGGTTTCATACACCTATAACATAACAGATCAGTAAGTTTTTTAATTAAAGGATAGTGGCGGCAGAAAGTGCTTTAATAATCAGAGCAATTGTTACTAGTCATTGATCTTAAAACTGTAATTTCATAAAAACATTTGTTAAAGATTTTATGAATTAACTTCAGGAGACCAGACAGATTGTTGGTCTCAGTTAACCAAAGAATTTGGAAATGATTAGCTTTTTTACACAAGATGTCTGAGACTGATAAAGTGCGAAGAAAAAAAATATATCCTTGGATGTCAAAGGACTTGAAAATTAATGAAGATGAAATAAAAAATACAAAAATGATAATGTACTGAAACTGAAGCATGACAGCAAGCCCACAGTGGTTCATGTAGCCATGAAAGAAATATACTGGCTGTCGGAATCCACATTCCTTTAGGAAAAAAAAAAAAAATAGTAGTATGAAATAGATAAGTCAGTAATAAGCAAGGGAGCTTGCAACTGCTTTCCATCTACCTTTGTGAAGTTCGTTTGATTTCCACATAGGTATTTAGAGGGGAAATTATATCTGACAGCTAAGTTTCAGAGGTTCTTTCTTTATTTGACACTTGAGTTATTTCTTCTATAGAATGGATGTTGGGTTACCGTATTATTTTGGCTGTGTAGGTGTGTAATCTAGACTGTGAATGATAATATTTACATTTATTATGATTCTGGCTCACAGTAGCTTTTCCATTGGGTATCAGAGAAGTCGATGCAGTTCACCTACGAGGCCTTTCAGTCTTGGAAGAAAATCCAAATCAAGGACAAAGTAAACTGATGAAATAATATTGACAAAATTAGTCTGATGTTCTCTATGCTTAACCTTATGAATAAGTAACAGAAAGTGTTTTTGAGAGCAAGGACAAACATTTGAAAACTATGGATTAAAGATTAATTTTCTGTAGAGACTTTTTCCCCCTCACAGGTTCCCTTTGGGTTATGAGCACAAGTTCTCCATTAATTTCAGTAGGCTTAGATTCCTACGGCTGCCTTCTGCCACCTTTTCCTTCTTACCAGCTTCCTGGATAACAAATACAAGACTCATTCATTACCATTGTTCTCAAAAAATCCACACTTGAGATCTTGGCATTAATCATTTATTTAAAAAGAAGTCTTTGCCTAAAATCATATTTACAAAACACTTTAATTTGGGACTAAAGCTACTGTAATATTACTATGAAGAATTTTCTCCTTTCGCCGGCAATTTATCATTGAAAGTAATAAAGGTTAAGGCTTTCAAGTGAGCTTTAAGGTACTTCCCTTAATCTACATTTTAGTATGATTGGAGCAATGAACTCCTCTAACGTGCCAGCAATGTCCTAGCATATGCGTAAATGATGAGAACCTGAAGCCCTTGGAAAGCCTGCTCTGCACCAGCACAATGGATTTTCAGGGATAGCATGAAGCCAGCTATTTTGTGGCACTAGTAACATGGAGTGCAATAGGATGGTAGAAAAAAGGACTAAACCTATTTTCCTGAAATTGTTTCTTGTAAGGCCAAGCACTGTGTTGGTCCAAGCTACGTAAATGGCAGTTATCGTAAATGTCCCGTAACAGCATTCACTGACTGCATGGAGCGGTCTGCCTACCTCCCCAGCTGCAGGCTTCCCCAAAAAAATAAGTGGCCTCATCACAACCTGAACTAGAAATTTTGGTCCTAACTGTTCCACAGTGTTTCGGGAGCAGCACCCTTCCCCTTCCCTCTTTGAAATTCAAGATGAAATTTTCTTTCAGACATAAACAACTAGTTTCTGCTTCCTGTTATTATGTTTTCACATGCGGATAAAATGTGGCTGTCTAGGTTACTAACCAGCAGAAAATGAGAGTGGGTTTGGGTTTTTTTGCTTGGGGAATTTTTTCGTGGGTTTTGGAGGGTTTGTTTTTCTTTTCGTTTCTTTCCCCGCTTTCTGGCAAATTCATGGGAAAGATTCCCCAGCACTCCTCTTTGCAGTGTGATGGTAATAGGGTATAACTGAGGCCCACCAAATACTAATCAAAGTTGTACTTTGAATACCTAAAATATGTAATATTCTCTGCAGTGTGCCAGTCTGTTCTTGAAAGCCACATACCTAATCGTTAAATCTAATAAAATTAGGTAATGGTTATGTTTGTACTGTGTGACAAGGATCAAACTGGCCTGTGAATGCGTGAGCCTACCAGAAATAATAACTAACTGCCAGAAATAACAACCAATTAAATTCTCTAGAATGTCTTGTAGATGAAGCATGTTAAACTAATAATAAAATTAAGTTAATAAGAAGGCTGCCTAGTTCAAAAATGTTGGATATCTTTCTCTATAAACATAAGTCATATTAACCTTGTTATTCACATGCTGTGAATTACTGATCTTTTGTCTCAGTATCTAAGAATGGGAGAACTATTTTATTACTGAGTTTGAGAATTGCTAGAATAATCAAGAAAATGCCTTTTCCCATCTCATGATAACTTAAGGTGGACTGAGAATCAAGGTTATAGAAATGTCAGGGATGAACTCATACTACACTTCCTTCATTGAATAACTGTGGCTCGTGAATACTGACATGATTTATGCTACTGGAATCTGTTATCTCATGAAGATAAATACCCAATCCTGCTGCTAGGTGTTGCAGCTTCATGAAATCCTTGTGTATGCTTCTATGAAGAAGCACACACTTAAACACTGTGTTTTGAATTTATTTTGTGGGGGTTTCAGTATTAGAAAGTTCTATACTTAGGTTTTTTGTCTTGCATTTGTAGGAAGGATAATTCACGCTGGGATTCAAGGATGAAATTTTGTATGGTAGTCAGTCTTGGAAATTTAAGTTATGTCAGCTCTTGGGGGCTATTTTTTTTGTGTGACTGAAGGACCTGAGTCCTTGAGGTCCAATATAAAGCATGATTGTCCCCAGAAGAAGCACTTAGAAGATAAAGAGACAGAATTCCTTCCTCCCAACCTCTTTTGCAGCTGATGCAGAGAACGTGGCTATGAGAGCCTGCTTCAGCCCTAGCTCTTGAGTTCCTTTAAATTGTTTGTTCAACCTCAGGATCAGTAGGTGGAAAAGTCATCTTGGTATTCTCCCCCTGTCCTGGGCCATTCTGTATATTGCTTAGCTACAGCATTAAGCAAGTATCTCAAAAAAAAAAAAAAAAAAAGTCTTAATTTCCCTAAATGCTTTGTCAAAATCCCTCTCAGTGGCTTTAAAGGGGCAGGGAGGGGGAAATTGACTTTAACTTTATCTGAGTGGTAGGTAACCTTTATGGATCAAAAATAAGTGAAGAGAAAAAGACTTTAAAAAACCAAAACAAACAGAAAAACCCAAAACAAAGAAACAAACAAAAGTTAGTTACAGAATTTCCATTTTTTCTTGGAATAAAACGTAGAGTGCAAAGATAAATTTATTAATGACTTAAGAAGGTGTATTAATGGGTGGCAGAAAAATTGTCACAGTAGATGATAGTCCATTTGGAAAGAACAGAGAAATTATGCCAGAAGAACTCAGCAGAAGCGGATGTCTGGCAGATTTAGGGCTGAGAAATGGAGATCAAAATCTGCACGGTAAAATTTTATAAATTCATAACTGATAGATCTGAAACTAACAACAGGAAAAGGACTTACTGCTACTGTGAGAGAGCAGTAATCATCTCGACTGCTCAGCAATGCCCTCGGAAAACAAGGAATGGATACAAATGAAAAAAAAATTTAAAATTATAAGAATTACAGTGGGAGTACACCTATGCCACACTGACATAGTAAAAAAAAAAAATTGAAAATTAATGCATTTGAGATGAGTTTTAATACTCATTTAATGAGATTTTTTTCTTACACAACCTTTTTTTAATGTAACTGATTTCTGCAGAATGCCAGATTTTAAGGGATTGATTAGAAAAAAGAGTTTGAGCATGAATGAATGTAGCTGGTTAGCAGCTACAGGTTAAGCTGTAGCACAGGTTAAGAAAAATAAATACAGGCTCTCAAGTTTGTTTTGCTTGGATATAAACAGTAAACCCCAGAAAGGATTTTAACTGGTAAACTGAAATTAACCTGCCCAGGAATCCCCCATTCCTCTGAATATTCCTCTGAAATATCTAAACAAGCAATTATCCAAACATTATTTCATGCCAGTCTTACATAAACAATGTTTTTATGTTCCTGTATTAGGAACATTGTCTTCTAGTTTCTGGCTTTGAGAATACGAATGAAAGACAAAGCTCTGGAAGGATGTGTGTTGCCTCTGGCAATAGTCCATATTTGAGGTTAAGCATGTTTCTAAATATATGCTGCAATGATACCTATGTTTTTAAGTTCTGTTACAACAGATTATGGTCTACGACTGTTCCAAGCTTGCAAAATCCTGAAATAATTGGTTTAATTTTATTTTCATCTTGCCTGTGTTAATGTCTGACCATTGTAAGGTGCTGAAGCAGAGATGATATATAGCATTAGATCTTTTAGACTTATATATAGAATATATTTATATACATATATAAGAAAGTCTCACTAATGGGGACTTTATACATTTTTACAGAATAACAAATGCTTTCTGTACATTTTCTAAGGCTATCAAGGAAACATGTACTTTACAAAATTCTTCCTGGGAATTATTTGCCTGCTGGGGAAGGGATAAGGGGGGGCTGGAACAGGACACACATGGACAGAATGAATGGAAGAGGAGGAGAGAATTGGCAGGCAATTACAGTGACATTTGATGGAGCTGTGTTAGGCTGTTAGTACAGCCTAAAAAAAAGCTAAATTGGAGTTGCGGGGCGGATGACACACACAACCTGTATGCTACCCTGATAGTCTAGTTACACTAAAACATCTGTCGCTTACTTAGATGCTATTTACAATGAGATTTTTGTGCACTTGGCTAGTACAGAGCTATGCCTCTCCCGAGGAAGTTACGTAGCAGTGTTTATTCATCACCACCTGCTGCTTTGTGAGCAACAAGACATATAGCTGGTGCGTGGCTGAGAAGAATAAATGTCCAAATAAGAAAATGTCTAAAGAAGGAGAAGAAAAACAAAGGCATGTATCACATCCACAGACTTACCTTCTGTCATCAGTACTCTGTCAGCTGGATTTGGAAGCTATGCTGCAAGGTTGTATGGAAAATATAAGCAGTTTCACCTTGTTCAAAATTAAGTTATGTTAACTTCTGCAATCTGCATTGCTATAAAGAGTTTAATTAAGTTAAAACAAAAAGTGACAAGGTTTTCATGCATAACTTAACAGTGGTTACATATGGAGATCACTGGGCTTCTCTACAGATTGTTTTGTTGGTTTTAGTTTTTTTAAGACCTTACTTCAAAATTTATCTCTTTCTTCAAGTCTTTTGTACTCCCCTCCTACCCACCCCTTAATTAGATAGCTTCCAATCTTTGGAAAAGTTGATCCGCTCTTATTACAACAGAGATATGGGTAAAATTGTTGGTGAGTCTGACATGTGGCGTAATCCTGCCAATTGTTTTGTTTGGGATGGGGGCTGCTGGTTCAATGGATGCTGCGTGGTACTGCTTTTCTAAGCAAAGAACATGTAGGTATGCAGCAGCTAAAGCCAGGTATTAGACTTTGGATACTGCTCAGCCCTGCTTGCTTCTACGAAGAGCTGTAGGCTGAAATGCAGCGTTGAGTACGCGAAGTCCAACCGGGTACTCTTCAGCACATGATGGGGAAAATAGCATTTGGAAAACCTCAATTTGTAGAAACTTGAGCAAAGTGGATAGGTGATTTCAGAAAGGACATTCAAACTGGATAAAAGTATGCAGGGATATCAAACCTAAATTATAAACACGTTTTAAGTAGTGTTCGTCTGTGTTCTGGGTATGACCTTCTTTGCAAAGGACTAGGTCACTTGTCACTGTAGCTAGGCTTCGAAGTTACACATACTCAAACTACTCAGGAGATCAAAGAGCTACCAACCCGAGCTTAGTTTATTGCATTTTTACATTAGTTTATTTTTCTCACTTGCTTTATAAGAAAAATGGTGAGTTTAATGCACAAAATGTCACTTTTTATTGGAGTGGAATTAAGTGCCTCTCTAAAGTAGAATAGCATAATAGCAGGGTTGAGCTGCTTTGTTTTTTAAGACGTTGTAATTATCCCTAGTGTGAGTATATTTAAATAGATAGAATGGAAAAATGGAATGAGTACGCTAGTTCTGACTCCTGTTATATAAAAGCCACTGTAGTTACCTAAACTATCGGATACTTACTTGCCTCAGAGCATTTCTATGGTGAGGCTCAGTCAAACCTACTGAAATTACGGTTCTAAAGGTTTCCCCTTTGTTGGGGAGAAACAATAGCATAGTGTTGCATATTGAACACAACCTGTAACTGTAAAAATATCGTTTGAAGACTTTTGTGTTCAGTAGTATTAACAATTCTGAAGCAGACTGAGTAGTTCCTTGTGTGGAAGGATGCAAACGGGGAGAAGTCCATGATGGCTTTGAAGAGTTTAAAAGTCAGTATGGTGATATTTGGAATATTTTGGTAAAGGCAGGCATCTTTCACGGAGGATAGCAAACAATGAAACAGAAGCTAACTACCCTAAATCCTATGTATTATGGTTCTCACTCCTGTAGTTTGTTGCCAAATTAACGTTTTGGTGGGCTTCACCTTGTCACTTACAGTGTTATACCAGATTGTGCAATTAACATTTTTGTGCTACAGGCAGTTGACAGACAACTGGGGGTGGTAGGGAAAAACAGATAATTATATGCCTAGTTTGTGACCTGCAAAACCTCTTCTTTCTGTTAAAATCTGTGACAGAATCAAGCCCAAGTTAAGACACTACAATAGGAAAGTCTCGAACCATCAAACATTAAAGGTCGTTTAGTACAAAAGTGTAAAGGTCAAAGAAAATACAGGAAAGTTCATCGGAGAGGATTTAACTGCTTAATGTGGAACACTATAAATTGTGACGTTTCTTAGGAGAATGAGTAAACTAAAGAACAATACAAAGTATTAATTTGCATTTTGTAGATACATACTGATTTTTAAAGTTATTTCTAGCATTTATGGAACTTTCCATGCTTAAACACTGATTTTTAAAAATTAGCACTTTTATATGTTAGCCTTCACTAGCTAATTAAATGTGATTATCTGGAGGATTATGTAAAAAAGTCTTCATAAACTAAGATGCAATTTAATAGATTTCACAGGGTAGCCAGGGTGAAGATTTAAAATGTCACAGTTTGTCCTAGATTAATAACAAATCTCAGTAGAAACGCTCAAATAATGAATTGAGTGAGTTAATCTTTCAGTCACGCCTGTTCAGTTATGGGTAAAAATCACCAGCCAGGAAAGTCTCTGTACAGTATGAATTACATGCTGATAATTCTTTTATAGTTCAGAAACGGTAAACAAACACTTTCATCACTTTCTATCCCTTTATTGGATGATATTAGATATTAATATATTGCTCCATACTTTAATTTGCATGATCTTGATAATAGATTTACCCTTTGAGAGTCACGAAATAAAAATCAGTATTGATGACAATTTAGCAATAGGTTTGATATTTGAGAAGGGATACAAAGATTGTACTATTTAATTTTAAGGCTACAGCAACATGATACTTCAGTCTTACTCTGCAAGAATCTCAGCCATCTCCTTTCCTAACTCCTGCTTTATTTAAAAAACAGAACACTCTATTATAGCTTCCAGCATAGACAGAAACCAAGACTAGAAGATGAGCAGAAATATGTCACAATAGGTTTACAAAGTGATCGTTGTCTTACTTTTTTTGAATAAAATCTTTAAAAAATAAAAAATAATCTGTTACTATTAGTTGGGGGTTTTTCTGCTTTCTTTAATTTTCCCAGTTCAGTCCTCTTCATATAGGCCTGCCTTATGCTGGGTACCCTGGCTATGAAAAATTATCCCCATTTGAAGCATGCCTCATGCTTTACCAATCTCTCAGCAGCTTATTTAAAAATATGAAATAATATGCCGCCTTAAATTCAGAATTATCTGCTCTCAGAGAAAGACGCAGAATATAACATCAGAAAGATGAAGCTGCAAATGTCAGAGAAGTGCTTGGTTTCTTTTGGAGTATCTTTAGTGAAGGTGATGTTAAAAGGTGATTATAACCACAAATTCAGGTGAAAACACAGGAGCAGATGGTTCTGGATGCACGATTTCATAGTTGTATATTATGTATTTAATATGTGCAGAAGCTGAAATGTGTCTTTAAGCTGACCTTTAGGAAGCTCACTGTCAGTGGGTTTAGCAACGTATTGTCATCTTGGAATTCTGTCTGAATGCATTCGGTCTGGTTAAACAGAGGTGACTTAAGTGTCTGAAGTGTCCTTAATGTATAGTGCTCTATATGATGATTGGTACTCGCTGGTTCTTCTCAGCTTAGGCCAGAATGAAGACTCAGTTTTTCTGGTGAATTACACTGTAAAGAGCTTTTTCTAGAGGTTTTTATTGAAATGTCAGCGTACTTAGGGCCAAATCATCCTACCTCATGCAGAGTTCAAAGAAATGACTTCTCCACAGAACCTATTGTGGTTAAAGAATAGGATTTGAAAGCTGCATAGTTACGTGTGTAGCTGCCATGTTGCGTGCTGCGCTTTAATGCCGACCTTCTTTGCATGAGGTTTTTGTCACCCGGTTCATTGCTATGACAAAAAATCATATCCCTTCTCCAACCTTCTAGCCGGTGGTTATTCAAAAAGAATAGCCGTTAGTTGTATTCCCCGTTGCAAGAATCCACATTTCTTGAAAGAAAACAGCAATGCAGCCAGCCCTCTGGTGACTGCATAGAGCTTGCCTTATAGCTCTGTGCCCTGCCAGACTGTCCCTTGTGTCCTTTTTTGTTTCTCCAATTGAGGTTTCCAGCCGTTAGTACTGGTACCTCTTCCTGTTACTTCTCCTGGTAGAAAACTAGATTAGGGAAGAGGGATGGAAATGGACAAAAGGTCTATAAAGTGTTACTGTTCAGTGATTCACTTGTGACTATTTGGATAGATATTTCTCTTAATCTGAAAGGACAGCTAATGAATGAGTGAAAACTCATTTATGAATGAAAGAAATAAAGCAAAATGTTCCTGTAGAAAGAAAGCGTATCTATCTAGAAGAAAAAAATAAATCTCTATATCTGTCTAGTTAGTTATATTGGGATTTATGTTGCAAACGGTTCAGCATCCGTTTAACCACAGGAATTCTAACTGGTTTTTGGAAAATATGTCTGAACTCCTGCTTTTGTTTTCTTGCCTACTTTGCTTCTTTAGATTTTCACAAAATGTGTGTTCATGGGATGGCGCCTTTCACATGTCTGAATGTGTTTCCCTTCTGTCCTGCAGCAACCTCCATGTGGCAGGAGAGGGCTCTTCTCTTTGCCTTTTTTATTATATTCATCCACATCACTCCTTTATGCTTTTTAGCTACCTTAACAGCGGGCTTCTTAAATCTTATTTTAAAATCACTTCTTTTCATTTATAACACATTTTGTATTTATGTGAACATAACTTTACATTCTACTCCATCTAAAGAAAAGGAATTGGGGAACACATTTTGGAAGCATGTTCAAAACTCCCATACCGCTTTGGTGGCAAGGTGAGCCGGAAAAATAAAGAGCTGCAGGACTGCAGTTTTAACCTTTGGGCTCTAATGATATCAATTCGTTGAATCAAAGTCTGTTTGATACTAGACTGCACACCCTGTACTTTACCAGATTCCTAATAATGATGATAAAATGCTGCATTCTACAAAATCTAGCAATGACACGAAAGGGTGAACAAAGCAAGAAACCTTATGTTATGCCACTGCTTGGAAATCCTGGTTGGTTGACTTTTGTTTAAAGATGGAGAAAAAAATTCTTGTAAGGTAAATAACAAATTAGGGCTACTATAACTTTTTTGATTTTGCTGCTTTTGGTAGGCAAGAATGCCGGAATAAATGTGGAAATTTTGTGGTTATTCAACACAATTTTAAAACTACACACTCCCTCCTTCCTTCCCCGCCCCACTTTGAAAAATTGCACTGGTGGAAGATGCTTAAACAATCTTACTGTTTTTTGAAATTTGAAAAAAACCCCAAACTTAAAATATTAAATAATTAAGAGTGTTCCAGTTTTTGTACTACTACTCTTTGTAATATGGCTAGCGTTTGCCACTTAGGTGTCTAATTTGATATCCATACTAGCATTAATTTGAAACTGCAGATCAGTAAAGAAAATACGAGATGGTTCTTAAGTATTATGAAACCTTTTTAGGCCATGTATTGAGAAAATATAAAATAGTGTTTTTTCCCTGAAGTTAGTGGAGTCATAAGGGTTGTCAGGAGTTCAGTAGCTCAGCTCTCAACTTAAATCTTTACTGTGTGTTTCAGTTGTCACTGTAGATAGGATCACAGATGGCTATGGAGAAGTACAGATGCTGTTTTCCTACTGTGATTCCCAGCACTGCATGAGGAGACAAAAGCAATGAGTTAATATCTGAAGTTTTTCAGTTAAACAGAAGAAAAGTGCCCTGGCCATACTTGTTCACTCTGGTTGACTGATACTTTACTCTGTTCGTTACCATACGGACTGTATGCTTTAGGCTGTTAATGAGACTTGTGAAAAAATGTATATACAATTAATATGAAAAATAAATGCAGTGACATGGTTGCCTGACATAACTACTTCAGACAGTACTTACTTTATATTTTAAAAGGAGGTACAATTGTTCCATTATAATGCAGAGATCTGCAAGATGTTTTAACTATGCAATTATAGCATAATATTAGTGTGACAATCTTACTGTTGATATAATGTAGCAATTTTCACTGACTTCCCATTAATTCTGTATTAATGACATTTTGATATGATCTTGATAGTATAATCCTAATGCCTGTCATATCTAATAAAGTTTGAATTAGAACTGCACTTTTCCAAGCTTTTAAAAAAATCAGGTTTTTAATAGGGTATAACAGAAAACAGTTCAAAATATTAGGAAATTCTCATTTCAAGGAAATTAATTATCATTAAAGCCTTACATTCCTACTTTATTAAGAGAAGCTATACAGACTTCTTTATGCAAAGGGGAAGGCACGTCTGTGTCTCGCTGGCGTGAATAAGAGCACCAACCTGGTCTATTTGTAACTTTGTAAAGAAACCATGGAACATTCTCCTTTGCTTGCAGTCTCTTACCGCAACCTCTATTTGGACATAAAAACACTATAACAACTTGTATATTATGGAACAACACAGTAAAGCAAACCAAGTATAGAATGAAGCAGAAAACTTATTTATGACCATGATAAATAGCTATAGCAGTTCCAGAATGATGCAATGTAGGTATGGTTTATGTCTGTATCTTCTACACTACTGGTCGTTATACTGCGTGTTACCTGACTCTCCATTTATACTGCTGAGAGACTACTCCTGATGTTATTTAACATGCAGGCAGAAATACATACAATGCAAGCTTCCTTATGAGAGGCTCATCAACAGCAGCTTCTCTGTGTGACTTCCACACACCTCTACCCCCCATGAATGTCTCAAATTATTTCACACAGTAGGTTCCCAACAGCTAAATGGTGATCAAATTATATATGGATTTATCAGGAATTAATAAGTACTGTGGGTATAGGAGTCTGAGTAGTACGTATACCAGCTTTGATATCATCTGGGTTGGGATGTTTGTAAAGGTCAAGACTGAAATATCCTAATGATTCGTTGTAATAATTCCCTCTTGGATCACATTCAATCTGGTTTTAGCTATAGAAGACCAAATGCTTTACCATTGATTTAATTGGATTTAATTTCTGTCTACACATAGCTCTTTTTTGTTTGTTTGTACTTAAAATGGGTGGTGATTTAGGATCCAGGGAGAGATCATCCGCCCTACATCTAAACATAGGCACCAGCCTACCTTTATTGTTTTAAATTCAGGAGGGGAGAGGGGGCAAGGGAAGCAGGGAGTAAAGCCTTCAAATTATCATAAATGTTTTAAAGAAAAACATTTAGTCAGCTTTTCAAGGGACCTTTAATCATTGTCTCAATTTCTAAGTGAAAGTTTTGGGATGCTCTAATGAAGTGATGCTAAAAGAGTTGGTGCTAAATATGCTATATTCTGACTAAAAGGAGACAATTCTTTAAAGAATTTTCTTCCACAATAAAAACATTGTTATCAGACAACTTCAGCCTTATTTGATGTACCAAAAAAAGTACTAGAAAAGTCCTCTTGAACTCCAAACTGATTTAAAAAAACCCCAAAATGTAATTTAAAATGAAAACGAGTCCTTAAAGCCATTTTTAGCATACTCTGAAGTCTGTTGAGAACCTGGTATCTAGAATGAGTCCACCCACTGTGAAACCAATAAGAACAATTCCTGACCTTTCTAGGGCTACTCAGGTGTGACTGAAATTTGTTATTCTTTCCTTCTTTTGTTAAAAATGTTAGTAACATACTGTTGCCTAGACTTTTCAGTTTCTTAACCAATTAGTCTCACAGAAATGGAAAAAAAAATGTTTTCTGAGACTTGATTTTTATTTTGTCTGGAAGGATTTTCAAGTAGATTTTGCTTTATAGAAGTCAAACTTTTCCAACTTAACACAGTATTTATTAAGTTAAACAAGAAATTATTTCAGAGTTAAGCAGTAAATAATTCTTTAATGGACCTGTATATAGATTGTTAAACCACCTTGCTTTTTTTGCTGACTTCAACAGAGTTGAATTTCAGTATGAGAAGGCAGATTTGCCCTGAGGTGTCATCTGGATATAAGCAAACCTCAGCTCTGAGATGCTAAAAAAAAGGAGTTTTAATGTCAACAAATGCCGACCTAAACACTGTTTCTGGAGATGTTCTAGCTCCTTTTTTTCATTGACCTTGGTGACCCTGGTGGCATGTTTGATTTAAGCCTCAGCTCCTGTAGCTACAAAAGGAAAGAGCTCTCTCTGAAACCTTGGACTCGAAGTGCTAAATAAACACTGCCCCACATGACAGCTTCTACAAGTTATCAGGGATGACTTCTTTTAAATGTATAAGGAGAGACATTTCTAACAGCTTCTGCTTCAGAAGCTTCCACCAAAAAAAATATAAAAATATTGTTTCAAGTTTCCTACTACCAAGTACCATACTGCAGGTCATTTCTAGGTGTTGAGGGTTGATCCTAATTCTTCTACTTGCACAACTTACGCAGCAGGTAGAGGACTGAATTTCCCTTGTGCTGTTTTCTTCTCCTTCTCCCTTTCCTCTTCCACGCACAAGTTTAAATGTAAACCCATGGATGAAGCGGTTCAGCACTGCTGACTCTGTGGTCAACATAGAGAAGTCCAGAATTTCTTGACTGCGTTAGTTTTGTTGCGCTGTTTTCTGAAATGCTGGAACTGCTTCTTGTCATGTGTGTAGTGGTTGGGTCAAGTCTTGTTGTCGCTACCAGAATTACTGCAGTTCTAATATATAAAATGTAGGCTTTCAGTGTAGAATGAAGGTAGGCAGTTCAGATATGTTAAATATTAAATATACAATCATTGCTAGTTTGGACAGAGGGGAAAAAAAGGTGATTTGTAGAATGAAATAAAACTTTTTTCTGTAATCACATGCTCATGAAATTGCTCATTTCCCTGTACTTTAACAACAAAGCTACGTGGGCTGCATATATTTGCTAATGATTCAAATGTTAATTTGAATTGGAAGTCTAACCTGTTAAAAGCAGGGTTAACAGTTAGGTTAAATTTACTTAAACTTTCTTCTTTATTATTTTAATAAACTTGCTTCTTAATCTGGTTCTTAGATTTAAAAGGGGTTACCTTGAAAATCTCTTACAAAGTTTAAATGACCTTCAAAGGGACCTTTGTAGTAGCTTTTACTCAACTCTGACATTTAAGCTATACTTCCAGCACTGTGACAGGCAGGATTTCTTTTTCCTTTTTTCTTGGTACTGCAGTTAGTTAGGCTCTACCCTTGCGCAGTTGCATCTCTCTTTTTTTTTTTTTTTTTTTT
>VXBH01002022.1:88641-110471 GCA_013400035.1 Rynchops niger | reverse complement strand
TTTTTTTTTTTTTTTTGACACGTCTGATTTAGGAACTCTATGGTGCCAGTCCATCCAAACCACTCCGATGCTCTTTGAAGTATAACACCTGGAGGAAAATTGTAATATATCGTGATTCAGTATATTGTGATTATCCCTTCAGATTTAATAAGCGGTCTAAGGAAACATTCACTATCAGTCAAGTGTGAAACTTCTTGTTAATTTGGCTTAATAATTTTACACTCGTTTAAGAGTGAAACATCATTTGCTAAATTATGCCAGAGTTAAAAGGAGGAGGAAGCACCAAGACAGACTTTGCAGATTCAGGTTTGTATCTTGCGTGAGTACTAGATGCGCAGATGTAGTGAAAAAAGATGTGGAAAAGTATTCTAAACTATTCTAAATTTTCGTATTTTATTGTTTTTATGAAGTGTCTTACAAACTAATTGAACCTTCAGGGCCTGAACTGGGAAAGGTATCTAGCGTAAAGCCCTAAAAGCCAGGTCCTCATCTTCTTGAGAAAATATTAACTGTATGAAAAACGAACTGTAGGTCATTCTTGATAATTGTAAAAAAAAAAAAAAATAATTAAAAATTCAAGTCCCTCCCAACCTTTCAAAAAGTAGTAAAATAGCATATGAAGAAGTTGAAGTTGACATATGAATATTGATTATGAACAGTATGACTTTGAGGATTTGGATATATTTCCATAAGAGTATAGTTTTGTGGCATGTGGTGATTTATATTCTTGTGTCATTGAGGGATGAAGAAGATCAAAGTGAGAGAAATTCCAGTTAAAAATCCACTGAAGTACAGTATACATTGCAAAGTGAAGTTTTGCTTTTGATACCAGATTGGTCATCCTGTTAAAAAAGAGACTGAAACTCTGCTGTAGGGTTGGAGATTTATAAAAGTCCTGGACTACTCTGTTCAGCAGTTGCTTTCAGTCACTTGATTTTTAACTGGCTGTGTAGACCATAAAGTAATTTTTCAACAGCACATGATGGCAATTTAAAAAAATGATACAGTGCTATCAATATGCCATCTACTGGAAAGAGATTATGCTTTAATCTCCTTCAGCAGCAGGCAGTTCTGTCTGCGGCAGTTAGTATTTCTTGTAAACATGTGGTTAATTTATTGTTTGGACCCAAACAGAGTAGACTTGCAGGGCTAGTTGTGTTTGCAAAACGCAGGTTCTGATATCCCACTGTGTGAAATTGCTTAGCTAAGGCAAAGCATCAGCCTTGCAGGGCAGAAAGTTTTCCATCATGAGGGTTTATTTTTTTAAAAGTTTGTACAGAAGAACCGTATCTCCAGTTCACGCGTTGGTGCTGAAGTCAGTGAGGGCAGTACTTGCCGCAGAGGTGGACAGCTGCTGCTTTTTTGTTCCTTGTCGCGTGGTGATGCCGCCTTCTTTGCATCATGTCATGGTGATAGTTTAAGAAGACTTCAGCGTGTCTTTAAGCCTAATTGTAAACAAATATGAATTGATGGGTTCAATTATGTTAACACACCATGTCATCTTTTCTTATAGTGTTGTTAAAAAGAGGAAAATACACAGCCTTCACTTTTAAGATCGCGTTCATTATTATCTTCTGATTTTCAGAACAGTATGCAGCTAACTTCGCAGCATTGTCTGAAATCATATGCGTGAATCAGATGCCGACCAAATTAAAGGAAGTTTGTGTTTTTGAAACAAAGAATCTTTCCTGTATTACCTAAACTTGGTTTTCGTGCAGCTTTGAGACAATGATGACTCTTAACCATATTCCAGCGGTTGTGTTCTGTGGTGCCAAAGAGGTAACAAGATTGAGGTGCATTTGCCTGTCCGGTTGACTATGTGTGCTCTGATGGAATACATAAAAATTGCTGCCTTAAATCAGTCCCATTAAAAAGTTAAGAGGAACAAATTTTTGAAGGGGAAATTAACTTGGTAAAACTATACTGAAGCTGGTGTTTTCCTGACCACTTTTATATTTCCTTGGGCTACTTGGTTTTGGCAGATCTAATGAAACAGTTGTGTACGTGTTATTTTTCCATCCTACGCTGAAGAGACCTTCTTCAGAAATGAGTCCCACTGTACTGAGTGCTTAGTAAGTGCACATAGGGTTAAACAGGCTCAGGGTCTGATTCTGGCAGCTGCCTGGGTGCTTTTGTGGCCCAGACACCTAAATATTCCAACTGGAAAAGTAGTTGTAGAAGGGAGTGCTTGCATGAAGTCAGTCATTGGCATCAGTAACAAAGATCTGCAGTCCAGATTACCCTGTCTAATGACACTTGCCTGTTTTTAGCTAAACAAAGAGTTTTCTGAACGTTATTTAATGTCACTATTGAACAGTTGGATGCTTTAATCTCTGCTCAGTGAAAAAAAATTATTGTCCGAATGACAAAAATTTGACTCCTTAGAAGAAGCTTGATGTAAACCAAAACTTTCCTCTTTTTCTATGACAGTGAATTCCTTTCTGTCCACATGTGAAATGCAACAAAGATGCAAGATATTGAATAATTGGATTGAAGTGGAATGCTTTCTAGCTGAGAACAGGGCCATAAACCCAAAAAGATGCACTATAATAACATTACTACTACAGCAACTCATTAAATGGATATACAAACAACAGGGCTGTAAAAGGCAGAACTTGAATTATTTTAATGGCACAGAAATGGCTGGTGGTCATTTTTTTCTAAAAGTGTGGTTCACTGGCAGTCTTACTACACTGATCTTACAAAGCAATTTGTAAATTATTGGCTTCAGAAGAATGCCACCTCTGTGTTTTATAGCAGCATAAAAACAGTGTGCTCATTTGTGGTAGGTGGATGTTGCTTAATGAAGGTATGGGTATTGATCTGGTGTATGTCTGTTGTTGGAAGTGATAGGAATATAGCGAATTCACTTAACTTATTAAATGTGAGAACCTGACTTAAATGCTTGGTTTTTTCCCTGGATGTATTTTCAAGGTCAACTATTTTCTTTGTTGGTTTTGGTAATTATTTTTTAAGGAATATGAGAAACACTAATATCTTTTCCACTTCTCAGATAAAGGTGTGTGAAGGACTCAGTCTGAGACTTGAGGAAAAGGGGATCATCTTTGATGCTGTTATACTGGGGAGGTCGTAGGGAGAATGTTGAAAATACATGTTTCTAGTTCTTAAGCTCTTTGCCATCTTAGAAACACTGTTTGGGCTATAATCAGATGTCAAAAGTAATTGTTTTTCATTTAGACTGATATAAGTCAGGAGGGACCCCTTCTCCTTTCGAGACTTTGAGGTGGAAGAGTGAGCCTGACTGTGTGCGTATACCCTTGGCTGTAGCCACACCACTGTTACGTGCTCCAGCAGGTAGCCAAAAGTGGTTCTTTTGAGATCTCAGGCTGAGGTCCAGCAGTGTCCTTCCTTTTCCCCATGATTGAAGGTGAACTCTGCAGAGTGGTAGTAGACTACTTTAGCAGAAAAGTTGATGCGTTTTTGCCTTAGGTATGGTGGATAACAGAGACTGTTTTAATATTGTGCTTTCTGAATTCTTCCAGAAATGCAGGGATGTTAACTCTATCATTTGCCTCCTGCTTAGAATTCCTTTCACACTTACTTTTGCTGTCAGAATTTTCTGGGCCGTGAAAGCTTTCTGATTTCTATCAATGTGGATGATGATGCATGTTTGGTTAATGGCTTGTAAGGACTTCTGTTTGAGGTACAGTCGTGGCGTTTAGCATATGGCTTGTGATCTTACTATACCTGAAGAAGAATGCACTTTGTTGTGGACTGTGTTTAAACATAACGGGACACAAATTAGCAGTGGCAAAATTCCATTATTTCAAGGAGTTTGTTTAACTTGGTGGCTTTATTTTGATGACTTATAAGCAAGCGCCTAATGCAGAAAACTAGAACCTACTTGATGAAACAAAACCTTTTCTTTTTTTCTGGGAGAAAAGTTTTGAGCTTCAGTGATATATTTAAAAAGAACAACAAACCAACCACTACCACTCCCCCAAACCACAGAAAAAACCTAACCCAAACAGAAAACCTCTGAACAAACCAACCAACCAACAAAACGAAACCACCAGATATGTGGGCAGGAGGAGCTGCTACTTCGCCCCTTTGCATGAAGCCCGTGGCCTCAGGGATGCAGGTGCTGGACTACAAAGCTGTAAAATTAGAGACTCTTCTTGGCACAAGTGCGGTCACCAGCCATACTGCCTAAGAGTACACGGCCACATCGAATCTGCAGGCTGTGCTATAGTGCAGAGATTTTCCAGGTATCTTATAAACAAGGTAATTAGGGTATCTCTATCTTGGGTGGAAAAGTAAACACGAACCTGCTGTGGGTGGACTTCTGTGGCATCAGAATGAGATTCCTTAAAGCCAGTTTGCGAATCCCTGTACTTGAACTGTACTATATATGCATACAAGAATATGTCTATGAATATACACATATATTCTTAGTGTTAGCCTCAGATGAATTTGCTTCCCCGTGTTTGCAGCCCTTCTACAACAGCGCAGACACGTTTATTCTACCTGTTTGTCTTGCACTTGGGATGGGGGGGAAGACAATTATTTTTTTTGTCAAAAGTTTTAAATTTTATTGGCTTTTCTGCTGTCATGGTAGGGCTAGTTTTTGGTTAAGAACGATGTCCTTGGAAGTGGCATGCTTGCTATGTTATCTTATTATCTGGGCTACAACGTTTAAAAGTGCTCCCCAATTTTAAGTTTAGCAATCTAAATTAGAAATCCAGAAAGTAAGACTTTCTCAGTTTGACCAGAAATACTAAAAATAGGTTCCTTTGTGATATTTTGTCATTTATGTTTCTGATTCTGGAATCTGAAAAGAAGAAGAGGAAAAAAAAAAAAAAAGAGGGCAGGGGGAGAAAGGATGCTGCCAAAACTTCTGTAACCTTCAGGAAAGACTTATTTTAGATTAATCTAATCTTTGGTTAAAATATCTATAAGTGAAAATATGTGATCTCAGGTAAATCTTGAGGATCTCTAGAATTCAGTCTTAATGTAATAGAACAGTTGGGATTCTGCTTGTTATGCTATTTATAACGCATTTCTGCCCAGGAGACTTGCTGTGGAGTTACTTTTGACGTTTTAATGTATTCTTTGTGTTTAGAGAACTTATAGCGCAGACACTTTCCTGTTTCTTTCTCATTTATTAATTTATAGCTAGGGCAGAATATAAGGATATCTTAACCTAAAGTAGTCATCCCTCTTTCTGTGAAATTGTGGTTTGATATGTTTTTCTATATTTAACAAAAACCTATTCATAGCTAGTAATCCCTATGATGTACCACCCTTCAGACAAATAAATCTCATTTATGCCACTTGTCAAAAACAACGTTTCTTCTCGTTGTCTAGTTTTGCACAACGAGTGCGCCAGCTGTCTTGTAAGGGTCAGATCTGTAAATATTCTCTGTATGGACGATAAGTAATGTGTTTGTCGGAAAGAATAAAGTTACGTCATACCATCCTTCAATTTTAATATTGTGCGAAGGTTTAAGATATGTATTGTTATATTTGCTATTCCAAACACATTGGAGTGGCAAGTACGTCTTAGAAATGCTGAAGAATAAATATGACATTGCATCAAATAGCAGTTCTTCTGTACCATGGTAGAATTTTCCCCCTTTTTCTTGTGCTATTATTTACTTATCTTACCTCATATCTCTCCCATGTTTATTAATCCTTACTTTTACTGCCTATTATCTTAGCAATGTGTTTTGTAGAGTTCCCTCTGAAATCTCTGCTGTACTTGATGAAACAAACAATACTTCAGTGAATCATGAGAGAAATCAATGCGTATGACTCGTACAAGCTGAAGAAATAGGTGTGTGTGGAATTTCTCAGTATCTTACTTGTCAATATTGATTGATAGCTTCTATGGAAAGGAGTAGAGAAATGTCAAAAATTCTGGTGTGTTTTGTCTCCACATGCTATGTAGATAAGATAAGGCTAGTATGCTGCCAGCTGGTGTAGTTTACCCAAATTGTGAATTTTTCCATCCACTTACATATTCCTATTATTATCATTTATGAATGTTCATATTTTGTCGATTTATAGTCACAATTTCCTTGTGGGAAAGAGGTAGGTGTACTCCTCATTTGCTGAGCAGGAGAGTGGAAGCTGGGTAAGAAGCAGGTTTACCCGCTGTCAGACAAATTGCAGCACTTAAAAAGCCGAGCACATATTTGCTCAATCCCATCTAATCGCAAAACTAACGCCTTTCCGTTCTAGTTGGACATGGAGCTGCAGCAGAACATCCTTCTAACTTCTCCCTGCAAATTTCTTTCAGGCCACCACATTTTCACCAAACGATGCGTTTTATCACTGGCTTTGCTGTCTTCTCAGCTAGAGAGCATCAAAACACCTTCCATGAAAGGACAAGGAAACGGGGTTTATGATGGGATACAGTCTCTGTAATTTCACTACAACACTATAACATATTTTTCAGTAGCTGCTATGGCTCCTTATAAAACGCGGTTTGGTACTGGGGCGGAAGACAAATTACCTAGTGCTGTAAGCGGTAAACAAACTGCGGCCATTTACTGGTGCCATGTAGTTGTCGGATTCTCAGTACTCGATACTGCTTTTCAGGTGTTTCTGTGGTTTTGTCGATGTGAATGACTACAGAAGTAGGAGCTGTGACGTTGTACCTCGGAATTGCTTGGCAAACCGGGGGACCTGGAGTGACAATAACCACAGTACTAGACTTTGTCCACCTGATATAAGCCATCCTCATCGTGTCTGAATGACTTTGCAGTCACGTGTTTGTTTCAGACTAGCCTGTGGCAGCAAACAAAGGCGGGGGGGGGGAAGGTGAGATTTTCCGAAATGCGGAGGAGAAAAGAAAAAAATGTGCGGAAAAATTGAACTGACAAGACTGAAAAGCAGCTGTGTTCTGGGTGGCATTAGACTGTCTGTTGAGGAAGTTTCTTCCTCCTGCTGCAGCGTAATGAAATGCGTGCTCAATGTGCAAAGAGGGGATGTCTTTCTTGAAAATGGAGAAATAAAATCAATTTTACTACTGCTTCACTTACAGCTTTTTTTTTTTTTTTTTTAAAGGAATATTTTCAGGATGGGGTGAAGCTCAGCCAGGATGCAAATCTAACAACTGTGTTAAATAGCTGAACCTTCGAGCTGCTCTGCTGAAACCTCTCAGTTGATGATTAATTCTTATTTTCTGTGCCAAAATACACCACATAGCTATTGTATTCTTACTACTTATTAGTGACTGGCAGAGTCCACCAGCCCTGCTGCAGATCTACCCCTCTATTCTACGGAGAGTACATGAGTTCCTGGCGTATGCTTCTCTGAAAATAGGCACTGTGGCTTTTTTGTTGGTTTTGGGTTGTTTTCTTCTTTCTTCCAAGAAGGGGAGCTAAGGTTTGCCAAGGGACTAGACATTTTAGAAAGGATTAATACCTATAATCTGCAGTGGATTTTCTTTAAGTGAGCTGGACGAGTCTAATCTGATGCCTTTTGAATTTCAAAAGGGGACAGCATGTTGGCTGCACTAACCTCGTGAAAATCTGAACATAAATGAGAGCTATATGCTTTGAAAATTAGACTCTTATTTAGCTGCTGGTATGTATGAGGGATACCAAATTGCTGTGATTGTTGGCAATCCATCCTGACCTGGTTTAGAAAGTGTAGTTTCATAGCTTTCTTTGTTTCAGCCAGAGTTGAGGAATAAGGTTATTTGGCTTAATGCAAATGGTAAGGCTTTGGAAATGAATCTGTAACCATGGTACCTAGATGACAATGGGGCGAAGGGGGGTCAGAACTCACGGCAGCGTTGCTTCTTGCTCCTTCTCTTCTGCTTCCTTCATTAAGCATCTCTAACTTTCCAATCACTGCAGCCGGTGCTATTTAATTTGCTGAAAAATCAGCAATCGAATATTGCTTTCTTTGAAATCTATGCATTGAAATCTATGAATGATGCATGAAAAAAATCCACTCCTTAAGTGTATAGATAGTGAATAGAGACTTCTCTGCAGTTGCTTTTTTATTTACTTGTAAAACAACTATCTGCTGTTCAGTATACACAGATGTGCTGTATCTGAATTGGGAAAGCTTATGAAAGCAGACATTTAATTTAATATTTTTCCTTAACTCATACCTCTCTCTGTCCCTGTTTCAAACATCCTCGTTCCTTCCCTAATTTCTACTCTGGAGCTGGAGCATTTTTGGCTAAAAGGAAGATTGTTATCTGTTCCTGGAAGTAAAAAGAATTAAACTGCTGTAAAAACTAAATAGTAAAATCTGTTATTTTTTTTAATGTTACTAAATAGTAAATCTGTTAAAGAAATAGCAATCAGTTCTTCAAATGGACTCAGAAAAACTTGCATTTCTATCTGTTTTAATGTGATAGTATGTGGTATTGCCTGTTTCATATGTACCTAGACTGACAAAATTTAAATAGCTTCTGCAATCACTAGGAAGAAATATGGGAAGAAATACAAGGTATAGCAGAACTAAGTGTTTAAGGGATATACATTCCCTTTGAATGAGACGAATCCCTCATCACTGGCTTATAAAATGTAACCTGAAAGGTTTAATACATTTCCACCCAATAGGTGATGTACAGAAGTTGATACTGCAGTCAGGGTTAAATATTATAGCAGAAACACGTTCACGCTACTGTAGGGACTTCATATGTTTCTTTCCTGCTTAAGCTTGATGATTATATCACATGGTAAAACAGAACTTTAATGGAAACCCTTTCCCAACATCGTTTAGTCATTACATGAACATGAAGTTTTTGTTGCACTGGCTTAAACCTGTCGCACAATGTACTCTTGACAGGAATGGTTGCTACCAGAGGAAGGTGAAAAAACCTTGGAAGAAGCCGTATGGAATTAATTTCATCTGCCTTAAATCATTCCATGTGCTAGGGAATGAAATGATCCTTAAGTAGCTTGAGCCATTTCTGTAGAATAATATTCAGACAGGTAACAAAATCTTTGTTCTTGTAAATATTTGCAAGGACCCATCTGGAGAAATAGGTGTTTTCAGCAATTCAGGTGGTGCCTAAGCTGGAAACAAACATATGCATCCCAGCAGTCCGCCCCCACCATCGCCTGAATTGCAGGGAAACTGTTGGGAAGTTTCACTATACTAGGTCAGAAGTGAGAAATTGCCATAGCCATTCTGGGGTGCCTAAGATATCAAAATATAAAATATCAAAGGGGGAGAAGGGGTGGGCGGCAATGGGAAAACAGACTAATTTTGATATCTGTTAGAAGGAGGTAAATAAAAAGGGATATTAAGTGGTGAATGACTAAGTTGGAGTATTGATATTATTCTGGAGATACTCTATTTACTGGTATCTTACCAGAAGCTAGCTGCATCCAGGTACTGCTCTTTCTTTACAAAGATGGGAAAAGGGTGGTATGTGTGTAGAGTGTGAGAAAAGATTGGAGAGAAGGAGACGACTTCTGCTCTGCTTCTTCCTCCTTCTGACTTAGAAATTACGGTATCGGTGTAGGTTTAATTCTTTAAAATAAAAACTTAAAATGGATTTGAAAGTATGGCTTAAACCCTGTATTCTTATCCTAATAAGAAAGCAGTAAAAAGCTATCACTTTCACCTGAATTCTAGGGTTATAGAACAGATTCCTCTTGTGCTATGGATACTTATGCTCCATGCTTTAAACCTCATAAATGATGTGCACCTAATGCTGACTTAAGGGTAAATCTTTCGGTGTTCTGCAGATAACGCTGTCTAATAGATAGTTTGTGTGGAGGGGGAAATCTCCTTAGTGCTCATTACTTACCACACACTAACGAGGATGGAGAGAATTCTTACCTGTTTCTCATTAATGTAACGAAAAAGAGTGGCAGTGGACAAGTCTCCTCATCTGGAGCTTATGCCAAAACATCATTGTGGATACTGATAAAAAGAAACTAAAGACTGCAAAATTGTATCCAATTCTAGTAGTGTATTTTTTGAATGTAAAAAGATCTCTTTCACTCAAGGGAAAATATATAAATATGTATAGTGTATGTACCTCTGTGTAAAGGATTTCTAGTTGCAGACACATAATGAAGTATGAAAAATTGATTTTTGGCTCTTTTCTCAGTGGCTTGAATGGATATGTATGCTTTTGCTTATATAGAATGAAATGCTTCAAAACAGCTGAATCTTTATTTCAGCAGCTGAGGCATCAAGTTTGAATACAGCTTTTGCAGATAAAAATATTAACTTATTTCTACAGCTACCATTGGGCTTTAATTTTTTATATCCCGCCACTTCCTTGAAATACAAGAAATGATGGTGGAGACAGGCATTGTTTCTGGCAAGTACGTAATCTGGAATTATTCTGCTAACTTCCACTTTTCCAGTCTTTTGGTTGGACAGTCTTGCACTTCAGTGTAAAAAAAGATCAAAACTTTCTGTAGATTCCTTGTATTTCAACAGAATATTATATTTATGTTGATAATGCCCATTAGTTGCTGCCATTGGGGCATAGGTCTAACGCTACTGAAAAAGTAACTTGAGAAAGTGGTGGTGTGTTAAATGCTTACTCAGCAATCTGTTATCTTGGTGAGGTTTTCCTCGCTAGACTGGGTTATCCGTGTAATCTCCTGTTGCAGCAGCGTCTGACACATCCCAAGGGGCTGTTCCAAACAACGCCCTTGTGTGTGAAACGGTGCGTGCTTTTCAATACTCTTTTCTTTACCGGCTCTGAAGCTTTTGCAAAGTTTGCACGACAGGTACCCCTCCAAATCGACTTTAGAGAAAGATCTGAATCTTCTTAGGCCTCAGATCCTTTTATGAACTGGCAGCATTTCATATAACCTCAAAATCCATGCTAAAAATGTTAGTTGCGCTTTTGAAAATGACTACGCTTATAAAATCGGATTTTGAGCATGATCAGACCAGTAGGTGGGATAAGCAGAATCCTGCATCTGCTTTGGAGTAATAATGAAAAGAAATAAACTGAGAGAAAAGATTAAAAAAAAAAAAAATTAAAAACCTATTTACACTATTTGGGGTTGCTGGACTTTAAGATATCTCTGTGTTACCTTTGATAACGGATGCAAATGTCAGTCTTCATACAATTACTTTTACATACAGAGATAACAAGGCATTAAAAAAGTGATCTGTGATCATAGATACAGAACTACATAAATGACAAGGCAATGATACCATTGGAAAAAATTCATAATAAAATTTAGACAGTCTGTTCTCCTTTGAAGAGATATTAGTTGTTAGAAACCGGTAAATCTGTATGTAACCAATATGCTTTTCACTATTTACTTTCTTGAGAGTTGCTGCCCTTACCATACTGTAATCATACTATAATTACAGAAATAGTAGAAATAGTAACCTCCTATGATTAGTATGTTTGTATTTATGCTATTTTACAATGGCTGACATTTTAACACTGTCCTTAAATGGATGTTTTAATGATTATTTTGTCGTTGCAGTACTTTAGCCTTTTGACCCACGTTACAACACTCTGTTCCTCAAAGGAAGAGAGTAAAGTAATGGAAAGTTCCAGTCAAAAATTAGGATATATATTACAGAAACTACTGGGATTAGAAGGTATTGATCTATAAAATTGGACCAAACAATAGTAGTACTAACTTCTGTAAGACAGGTGACTGGAGCAAACAATGTTCATTCTTTTACCATCATTACTATGCCTTGCAGCATCGTTTTCAATTGAGATAATTTGGAATTGATGAAGTGGTCTGTGTTAGGCTTCAAATTTTTATTTGTGTGGAGGAGAAAAGTGGGAAGATGTATTTTTCTATTTGCTTTCCTTTATTCTTTTCCTCCAAAAGCCTATTTGAGAATTAAAATGCAAAATTTGATTTAAGTGGAAAAATGGATGAAATCCTGCCATCATAAAAAGCAGTTATGGGTGGTTTTGGGCATGGTTAGGGTGACTGCTGCTTCATTTGATTTGGATTTTCAGCTTGATGCTAGTTCAAGGATCATTCTTACTTGTTGTTAATATTGTTTACTTGTGTAAATATGGCTTCTTAAAATACTCAGAGGATCTGGATTTCCATTACAGCTTCATTTGGAGTATTGGAAAAAAAGAATGGTATACAAACAAATGAATTGGTGGTTTTGGTACGTTTCTGGCTAAACTAAACTGGAATTCTCCCTGGCTAAACCTGTATAATGAATGTTGCTACAACCTAGGATACGTATTAGGAGTGGAGATTGGTTTTGGAGGTTCAGTTGTCTTCTAGATGTTGAAATGGGAATAATAGAAGAAAATAACTCTTTCAGTAATATATGAAAACATACACATACATTCATAGTGAACATCAAGATTAAAGGATAGTGAACATTAAGATTAAAGGGACTGGAGTAAAAAAAAAAAAAACAACCCAAAAACCCAAAACAAAAAAAAAAAAAAAAAAAAACAAACAACAAGTCACAAACACTTTAAAAATGAAGAGATTATATAAACAGATATCACAGTGTTAGAAAAGTGTTTTGTCTCGCCCTAAATCTGTTTGATAAACAATTTCTTAGACATTTTAAAACTTGAGGCCGTGTTCTCAAGACCACTGTGTTCACAACTATAGACCTCTCTTTCCATGTGACCATGGGATACTTCAGTGGCATGGATTTCAGAGTAAATAAACTTTCAGCCTTAAGTAAAACCATTTATAGACCCTCGCACTGCATCATTCCTTTGCCCGCTTCTGGTTTGAATTGTTCTTTTTGTGATACCAAGCAAAGGACTTCCTATATATACAAAAAACAATTTGAGCAGGTGAACCGTCTGTGTTATAGTGTATGCAAGACTGAGTTTGATACCCGGTTCCAAAATACTAGTGGAACAAACAATATAGAACTTTCTCTGTTATAAAAAATAACAAGAGATTTTAAAGTGCATCTTACCAATGGAGGAGGACCATGGACTAAGATATTTTAGCTTAATAGAAAAAAAACCAAAACACCAACACTTTATTGTTTTGCAGTCTCTGTGGGTCAAGGTCATAGAAGTTTGCCTTGCTCAGCAGACATGTAGCCCTGGGAAAATTAACTGGCTCCACTGAAGAAAATCTTGTAGCTTTAAATCAACTGTTTTATGACCTTCAGTAATTACTAACAAAAATTCCCATTTGAAACCTTTGGGGTCACTTTACTGTTCATTGAATCACCATGACTCTTAGAATAATACGAAGCTCCCAGGGGCATCCTCCTAGCACGTATGGAAAAAGAGTAAGAAATTACCACTTAGTTTATCAAAGACAGAACCAAGACAATAGTCAAAGACCTTTTTGGATGGAGAATTCTTCTCTTATTTACAGATGAGATGGTTACGGATTATTTTTCAATTTGGCCTTTGATATTTCTGTAAAATTTCTGTAATTTCTGTAAAATAGAAAATCTCGCTGGGTTAAGGCTTCTTTTGTGAAAGATGGTTGGCGCTTTGATTGTTGTTTTCAATTATCCCCCACTAGAAGACCCGAAGTATGAGGTTTTACTTAAATTTGCTTCATGATTTAGATCCTTGAAATACTGGCATAAAGTGAATCCTAGTTATTAGTTATTTCTTTAAAGCCTTTTTTTGCTAATCTACACCTGATTTACTACTTATTTTAAAGTCTATAGAACCCCAGTAAAGGTGGTGTGTGTAATATACAGATCTGTCTCCTTTTTTGTTCAACAGATTTCTCGTTTTACAACCTGCTAGTGTAGTTAATCTACTGTTCTTGTTTCAGAACCTGTGGAAAAAGTTCATGCATCTTGTTTACTTGATTCTGAGGCTACGAGGAGAAAAGGTAGACTCCTGCTACAGATCAGAGTGTGACCGTCACTCTTACTTTTGGCATGTTTGGTATCCTGAAGGATACTGTTCTTCAACAGTTTCATAACTTTCTATTTGAATAAAAAGTGCCGGAATTAACTTTACGACATCCTGCTGCCAAACACACAAGGGTGCTCTGGTATACTAAGCAATTTGACTTAACTTCCCTTTATCTTTCTCCGAGAGCCATCTCATCCTGTGAAATACAAGGCATTCTGCTTTCAAGTTTGTGGGTTTGGTTTTTTTTGGGGTTTGCTTTTTTTGTTTAATTATTATTTTCTGAATGGATATTTATAACTGTTTGTCTTTAATGACTATTGAATGGGTATTAGAGTAGCTATGAAATACCCATCAAATCTGCATAGTCCCAGATACATCTATAACAACTCTAGTTTGTTTGTCACTTGAATATTTTAAGCCTTTGACGATTTAGAAGTTGTTTTCCTTTTGCTTTTCTGAATGTTTGCTACTGAGAACAGTTCATAGGATATTATTAGTCCTCTGCATAACATGAGTAGTGAAAATGATGACTGGGAGAATGTTCCAGCACTCATCACATTAGTACTGATCAACTTAACAAAGTGCCTTCTAATGTGCAAAAGTGAAGAATACAGGCTGTACTTCACTTTATCTTAGAATTCAATAAGCAACTAAAAAAATTAAAATGTGTATCTGTAAGTAATTAGACATTGCATGTCAACAGGAAGAACTGTACATCAGAGCTGAAGGATGGCTCTGTTGAAAACAGAATCTGGATATTTTAATGTTTAAATTGTGACTGGATCTGTGCCAGCAAGAAAAGAAGAAAACAATACTCCCCATTTAAGAGCCGCTGAGGTCAATGACTACACTGCAATGCAAGAATCGCTGTAGTCCCTGTATAAGAAAGAAACGCAGTACTGTGTTTCAGAGTGGAACTGGCTCAGATCATCAGCTGGCATATGCAACTTTATTCCAGCTATGGATCTGGCCACTAACCAAATGGAGACATCTTTTAATTGTGAGCACTGTATCTTTGCCAGTTCAATTAGCACTTTCAACATTTTGATGCAAATTGGTATTTAAGACTTGATTCTCAGGCTGAGCTGTGTAAGAACAGCCAGTGTTTAACGTCGGACATGAAAAACAATAATGTTAGATGACCTCGTGTTTCCAAAACTAAGCTAGGCCCTTTTGAGTTAACTGCAGCATATAAACCAGAGCTCCCTCCAGACTCTTCATGCAGGAATATGTTCTATCCTGCGTGCAGTTTTCCATCCTTCTAGACTGTATTCACTGTGTGTGTTATTGATCAGTCTAGTGGCTGCCTGCCTTCTTCCTTACTCACCCGCACAGCTCCTTCCAAAAAGTTCCATATTTCTTCTGCAGCGGGCAGAAGACATCGAGACAAAGAAGAGAAAATCAGGTGTTTATGTGGGCTATAATGGTATCTAATACATCTCCTTCTACTTACTCTCTTTTACTAATAGAAAAAATTTGTGCTAAGAGTAGACGGTTAGTTGAAGCAAACTCTAGCAGCTGAGAGTCTGCTTCTGGGGGTGATGGTTTGTTTTGTTTTGTTTCCTTTAGCTACTGAAATTAGTTGAGAGGCTTAAATATTTGTAAAATCTTGGAAAATTGATTAGGCTGTCAGAATTATTCCCTGATACTAAATCAGGGGTGAAGATGGTAGAAGAGCACTAGAAGGAAGTGTTTCTCCTGACCGCTTTAAGGGGATTTGGGGTAGAAATCCATTTCCGTTTATTCCAACAAATGGAATGAAGACTCTGATATAAAGAGTAATTGACTTTATAAATCTTTTATTGCTGTTACTATTTTTAATATGTTGAGCGCTAAAACGTATTCCGTAGTGTTTTCTGAATTTACTCTACAGTAATGGAATGCTTAATGTTCACTACTAATGAATCAGTGACTAAACAAGCCAGGGCTGTAAGGATCTGTATTGAACATGGTTTGAAGCTAGAAGTTTTACCACATACTGGTTTACCCTCATACTCTGGTGACCAGCAAGATCTCTCTTAAGGTTCATAACTTTCAGGCTTCCTGTCTTTCTTCCTTTGCATTTACTTAGTCCCTGTTTAAAGGAGCTAGTAGTGTTTCTTTCTTTTAATTTGAGTGAATTGTGCATGCTTAGGCTTATAAGTGTTGCTATCAGTTGGCTTGTGCCATCTCTTCTCTCTCTCTCTCTCTTTTTTTTTTTTTTTTTTTTTTTTTTTTTTTTTTTTTTTTTTTTTCTGTTTTTTTGTTTTTTTTTTTTTTGTAGTGTTATGCCTGATGCTGTGTTAGTTTTCAATCTGATCCACTTGTAATTGTTACCATGCCTGTCCTTTGAACGGCAGGAAAGAAAGCATACTCTTCTCATTAAAAACATGGGCTTGTGTTGCCCTGTGAAAATAACAATTCTCAGATTTCCCCTAGCAGTGTCAGAATCTATACAGGTATATTGGGGATAGCGGAATGTAGATATAAGATGCAGTGCTTGAGGGGAAATATGAGACAGGACAGAGATTAATTGAAATGCAGTATATTGTAAAAAATGCTACAGTACTGCCTGCAGTACTACCTTTGAGCTACCTTGCAGCCTTGCCCAGCTCCATTCTGTATTACTCAGATTCCATGTGCATGCCATTGCCTTCAAACCTGGCTTTGGCTAGGAGGAAAGCTTTTTTTTATGTTTTTTTGTGTGCCTCCCCCTGACAGTATAGTAGTCAGTATTGCACACTTCAAGTCCATGGGTCTTGGAAATATATGGGAAAGAAACGCATCATTAAATTATCTTACATTCAGGGAACTGAGTTGAAAATATTTCTGGTTTAGTTTTCATTATAGGATGAAAGGAGTGGGGACAGAAAATCAGTTCAGCTTCAGGAAAGAGGAAGAGAGAAGGCAGGTAATGGAGTGAGAAAGTCTGAGATTGAAACCCTGTTTATTTCTCTAACAGTGCTATGATACGCAGTGATGTCATATGTATTGACAGTGTCAGGAAAGATTTACATGGTTTCACTAGATGACTAACATATGTTGGACACACTGCAGTAGGAGAAACAAATATTTTTCTCTGAAGGCTGGAGCGTAACTTTGGATTTTTAATTCCTGCATGAGCTGAAGCATGAATTGTTGAAGAACTCGGTAAATGAAGCACAGCTGAAGCAATGGGGACGCAAAGGAACGTGTCCTGTTTGCTCTCCCATGGTTTGAGCTTGATGGTTTATGCTCCTCTGAAGAGAAACAGCATGTCTAGGACCTCTGCATTTGGAGATTCTCACGGGGGTTGTGAAAGATCCGCTCAGGTGTTGCCTGGAGAAGGAAGTGGTACTGAAAATGTGACCTGCACAAACACAGCTGTCGTCATGCAGTGGAATTATTCCCAACAGGTAGCAGAGACAAAGTGCGGTAGCACTTCTGGAGGAACTGATAAGTAGTGAAGGATGAAGGAGAACGTTGCTTGACAGAAAAATAGAGATCTGGAAATGAGTGAACTTGTAACAGACTGATTTATAGTATTGGAGTTTCCTTTGAGACTGACCATAAAATTTATAGGAAGAGTTGTAGAAATAAAATAGAGGAAAATTTGAAAAATGAAGTCATATGCATATGTTTCTCTAATTCAAATCATGAATGCCTTGACTTTTGCAGTAAAATGGGAGAAGAGCCAGTTTACTACTTTCTTACACTTTACCTTACTAATGTTGAAATATTAGGTCAGAAATGTACTTATCTTAGCTCCATATAGAGCATTGTCTGGATGGATTTCAACCTGGGATCAGTCATGCAAATACGACTGATCCAAGGGAACTGGATCTCATACCCATATGCTTGTTTTGCTGTGCTTGTCAGATGGTCTTATAGTTTGTCTGTGCTAGAATCCCTACGTCCTTATGGCATTAATGTCACGCTGCTGCTTTCCGCCCCCGCCCCCCAAAGGAACTCATGAAAAGAGGATGAGGGATAAAGTTTTTGGATGAGCAGAATGAGTGATTGAAATGATGGACTCCATAAAAATGCTGAGAGAGGGACATGTTGATGAAAAAGAATCCTTGTTTTCCTCTCAGATTATTCTACTGGCCTTAGGAAATGACCTTTCTAAATGTGTTTTGTTTTGGTTTTTTTTTTTTTTGGTAAATGTTGACAGAATAATCTAAGCAGTTTCATTAGAGCTCTGCTTTGAAGGATAATGAGGAAAACTTGTAAAGAGCAAGGCATCAAAAGTAATGCTATTTAGAAGCAGAAAAAAAAGAAAATGATACCCTTGTCTTTGGAGATAAAAACATTAGGGAGATATGATCTGCAGAAATTAACTGAGAAACAGAGAGATGCTGCATTTTCAATGGCTCTTGACTCAAACCTACACAAAATATCATTTTGGGGTGGTTGTTAGTCATTTGTTACTCAATTGTTGCAACATTTTCAGCAGTTGGCAGTACCGCCCAAGTAATGCCTGCCTGGGGGAAACCAGGAAGAAGTTATTTGCTTTGGGAAAGGTGGCCAGTGTGCCCCTGCCTGCTGTGTTTCTCAGCATTATGCTAAAGTCAAAAGCCACTCCAGCTGTAGTCCCCCTCGACCCTTGCATGCCCTCGCCCACCCAGAATCCAACTCAGTTAAAATCCCACTGCGACAAAATGGTAAAGAAGCTGTAATACTTCCATTACTTTGTCATGAAAGCCTGTGCTGTGATTGAAGGACAGTTTTACCGTGGATGCAGTCCTTTTCAGAAAGCCTCTGCAGCAGTGGAGTCAGCATTGTTTGGAGATCGTTGTAGGGGAAATGGTGCCTTTCGGTTACTGATGTGTCTTTGTAGGAAATACTTCCAAGAAAACCTGTTTCTCCATCTTTATAATGCCCAAATTATGCTCAGCTAAAGTGTTGCTGCTGACGCTGATGGAAGTACAATCAGTTACCTGGGGCTTTTCACAAGCCTTCCTCTTGAAGGGCTGAGCACATTGAAGGTAATACTTCTATCATATAAAGTAGAAAATCGCAGACACTGAAAACAAACTGTGGTCTCCAACCAATAAATTTTTCAATAGTGGTCAGTTAAAAACCTATTCTAGGGGAAAAAAAAAAAAATATTACTAACAATATTTTTTACAGGACTGAGATGCATTTATTTTGCTAGTATAAGATGAAGCCTGAATATAGCCATTAGCTGTTCCTTAAAAACAGTATTTCTCAAGGGATGTTTCCTTTGAGTTACAAAGCAGAATTGTAGGAAAGAATAGAAATATATTTTGAATGGCCTTTGTTCTTCCTGAAGAACATTAGTAGGCTTTAGATTGATGTAATGTGGATCTTCCTGAAAGATACATCGCTTATCTCATCTTTGTCTCTTTATGTCATTTTATGTATACACAAGATAATGTCGTATTTGTAGCTATGGATCATAATTTATGTTACAGGGTTATGATGTTTAACCAGAGGATTTTATCAATGAAAAATCAATAGTTAGCTTTTCCAAGTTTTGATACTCTGATTCCACTGAAGTAGGTGATAAAGTAATAGCATCTAATTTACATTTCAAAACAAAATGCTTTTTTCTTTTCTCGCTAAGAATATTTCTTTTGGGAGATTCAGTAGGAAGCTGAGGCATAATGATGTATAGTGACTTGCAGCCTGGTGTAAAACCCAGAAAGGGCTGGCACCCACCTCTTCTAATCGATCACAAATGTTTGATTGCTCACTAGTTCATTCCTGCAGCCTCCAGTTTAAATCAGTGAATTAAAATAGTTTAATAATATATGCCTTTATAAAACACTAATGCACAACGTGTTGTAGTGAAATGTAGTTTCTGAGGAAATTCAGTGGTAAGTAGGTTACTGCTGAATTCTTTAATGACAAAACATGGCAATATTTCTTAAAAAGGAAATAATTTTGCATCAATTAACATACAGTGACATCATGTAAGTTTTCTGCAATTCATTAGTTGGAACTTAAAGCCATTTTTAGATTAAGCATATAATTTTCAGGACAAAGTATTATGTTAGACAACATCCTGTTGTGAATCAAAATTACATAATTATTTTTACTTAGCTGGTGCATTTGTAGAGATTGGTAATGTATTAGCTGCTGCCTACGTTATTTCAAAATTATCCCTGGGGTTTTGTAGTTCAAAATCATATTTCTTTTAAGCTGTTATGAGCCTATTATTAAAAAAAAAAATAAAAATCATCCTTCTTGTCAAGCTACTGTACTAGATTGCTAACAATTCGATATTTCATTAAAGAAGAAATGGTCTCAGATAATTATGTAATGGAAAATTGGAAGTATAAAATAAATGTGGTTAAGAAAGCCTAAGAAAAGGTGGGACCTGATCCCATGTTGAACATGGGTTTGTTAAATACGATCTGTTTGTACTTTAAAGAGAGGTGTTACAGCTGTAGTACATCCTTTAATTTTCTCTGTATAGGCCCTATGGTGAAACATTTATACTGTTACAACAGAAACAGATCATGAAGTATTAAACTATCATATTGATACAACTTCTAAGACTTCATCACTTGTTTGTTTTCTGTTGCATGATTACTTGGCTTGCTAATAGTGGGCTCAGTACTCCTGGGGAAAATACCCACAAAACCCCCCCAAAACAACCAACCAACCAACCCAAACAAACTGAAAGCTTTGGAAGAGCATTAACTAGTAATGTCTTGAATTTGGCAGATTAATCGTTTTTAGAGAGACTCTTAAGTCTCTGATAAAAGCCCCCATATGTGCATAAGTAAAACCAACAAAAAATAATGAAACTACACTATTAAAATAATACTTTGGGTTTATATTTTGTGTACTGAATGTTGGTCTTGTCTGAAATGAGAAAGAAGCCATATTATTTACTTGACTGAAATCAAAACTTGTTCCTATTATCAAGAACCGCATGTAAACATTTCTTGGGTGAATTCTTCCTGACAATGCTTGAGCATAATAGCACAATAGAAGCTTCTTTCTTGTGTTACTGAAAATGAAACAAGGTTTTGGCTTCTGTGATTGAGTTACATTTCCGATAGTGAAATTAGACTTGTCCATCAACTTTCCTGTTGTGAATTAACATCTAGATGTTCTAGGAACTTGGTGTTTTATACATAAGTAATCTCTAAAGGAATATTCAAATAAATATATTTTAAAATGTGCTTTCAAAAACAGCAAAGTATGGCTATGTTTAATATTAATAGGAAAGCAAGCATGTAGGTAAGAAGTAGAAGTACCACTATGCAAACTAATATTTAACTGCATTCTGATGCATGACAGGAGGAAAGTTGAAACGTAAACTTTATCGCACGTAAGACTCCTAGCACAGTTAGGAAATCCAGTTATGGTAGTAAAGTTCAAACTGAAGAATATTTGCAACCACTCCTAGTGAAAATGAAAAAAAAAAAAAAAATTACCCAATATTGGTAGTTTAAGCAGCCTGGGGACATTGAGTCCCCGGTGTGTGCGGACATTGGGAGGATGCCATCAGCCTTGGTAACTCTTAATGTGAGGGCCAAGTGTTACAAAGTGTGGGAATATCTGATTGAGATGGAGTGGCATCCAGCTGACTCAAGGAGAGAGGTACAGGTCTTAGTTGTAGTTCAACTTGCTTGAATTACTTGTACCTTAAACAAGAGTAGACTTATCTCAAAGGTCTGTAGTGACCCTCTGTGTCTCCTGTTACATCCAGCTCATAAGATATTTTCTGAAGGTGACGGCATCAAGAGAACTTTGGCTATTAGGAGTCTTGCTGGTTTATTGGCTACTAGTTGTATGTAGTCTCTGAGCAGGCAGAGATCACATCTGCTGAGATAAAGGTTTATTTTTATTCATGTTACAGAGAAAATCATGATGTTCCTGAACTAGGGGAAGTTATGCTAACTCCTTTGTCTGTCCTGTCTGTACTGAGTGAAGTTATGTAGGGAAAAAATCAGGAGAGCCAAAGCCCAGCTAGAACTAAACCTGGCTTCTGTTGTCAAGGACAACAAAAAGAGTTTCTATAAATATATTAGCAATAAAAAGAGGACAAGGATAATCTCTGTCCTCTAGTAGATGGGGCCGGCAACATAGTGACCAAGGATGAGGAAAAGGTTGAGGTACTTAATGCCTTCTTTGCCTC
>VXBH01002022.1:59528-77542 GCA_013400035.1 Rynchops niger | reverse complement strand
TGTGGCACTTCAGGGCATGCTCTAGTGGCAGAGATTGTAGGGGGTTTTTTTTGTGTGTGTATGGTTGGACTCGATGATCTCAAAGGCCCTCTCCAACTATGAAGATTCTTTGATTCTATTTGATTATGATTTCAAAAATTGTAAAACCGGAGATGTTTAGAATTCAGTGTGCTGTTGAGACTTTAGACAAAAAAAAATCAGCAAAGATAAAAGTACTTGGACTAACAATGCTGAGAATGAGTACTGTAGAACACAGTAATGTGTTGAATGTTTATCCTTAGGTGATTAACGCAAAGTAAAACCAAAACCTCGACTTCCCCCAAATCCGTGAATTTGTTTTAATAATTGAATTCCTGCGTAGTGTCAAGTTGCATTCTGAAATTTTCACTTTATGAAACCTCAGCTAATGCAGAAAGCTAGTCAGAAATCTGATTGATGCAGGTATGCGAAAACCGGCTTTACTCTTATCATTGCTCTTCAAGCAGAAATTTTGTATCCATAAATTTTATAAACCTTTACTGTAGGTAAATGTTAGGATTGAACTTCTGCTTTCTGTAACTAGATGCGAATGACGTAAAACAAGTTTGAAAACTCATTTTGACAGATTGTTGGCTGTGTATTTGTAAGAAAATGAAAAAAGAATTTTGTTAGAAGTAGAGATTTGGTAACAATTTGATTCATATGGCCACTGGACCTGGAGCTTTTTGAAGTGGACTATTTGGTGCTAAAAAAAAGAAACGTAAAAAAATTTAAATCATGCTATGTATTCTAGCAATGTATTTCTAAAGTGCTGTTTAAGCTTTCATGTGCAAACAAATTATGTTCTAAAAGTTTTCCTGAAAGGCGGAAATCACTCCATTTTGTGGCGTCTTTGGCGTTGTAATATTAAATACGTATAGTTGTCGTTGTAATATTAAATATGTATAGCTGAATACCACTTCTTCTGGCATCTCTCAAGTAAGTATACTTACATGATGCACAAGCATTTTCTGTCTCTCTTGCCCTTTTCTCCTCAAAGAGCAATTAAAAAGTAGTGTATTTGTAGGTTAGCTGGAGCAAACATCTTAGAGCAACGTGCTCAGGGTCATGGGTCTGTAGGCCACAGAAAGCATTTATTCTAGCTATTCAGCCAGCTTATCTAGAAGCTGCAGCCAGTCTGGAATCTGGAAAATAGCCAGGATTTTGTGATTTAGTCTGAGGTAAAACAGTAACTTTTTTTTTTTTTTTGACCAAGACAGCTTTCTGTTAGAACTTCCTGAAAGTACAAGTTACTTTCTGATATAGTGAGGGCATGTTTGACCCTTGGGCAATCATTGTTGATAAACTATTAAGGAGGGATAAAAGTCCACAACAACAAAACCCCAAAACACACAAAAGCCAATCCAAACCAAACAAAAACCCCAACCCAACCAACGAAAAAACCACCCCAAACAAGCAGAGGAATTAATAAAATCTAGATTTTTTTTTCTCCTGGGGTATTTTGAGATGCCAACTAAACTGGATTGTTAATTTTAAGATATAAGCTTGCTTTTCAAGTGCAGTATTAAAAATATTGTGGTCTGGTAAATTCAAACATCTCATCTTTGAAAGGCATCCTTTATACACCTTACTTAGTGTTAATTTTATTTTATTTTTTTTTCCCACACGGAAGGTGTCGGATATCGTGACTATACTTTAGTAACTGGTATTAGCCTATTGAGAGGTTTAATTAGGACCATATGTACTAGGTGGATTTTTGATTATATGTACATGTGTTGGTTTCCAGCTCTTTATGGCTTCTATGGTTCATTTTACCAGTAAATTATATTGCTTGGCCAGTAAGGAGGGTTTTCAACATGTTACCACGTTTTCTTTCAAGAGAACGTTGCATAAGAGAAGGGTGTACTGATGGGAGAAATCACTAGAAAAATGACATGAGGAGAAGATCTACTTGTGGAATTTCCTATGCTCATGCTTTTGCTTCCTGTATGAGGGTGGAAGAGTGTAACGACAGTGAAGATTTCAAAGTAAATGATGTGCAAATTCTTGGCTGGTGAGCCATTCTATCCCTATTTTTGGGACCAAGACCTTCAGATTGTGTGACCCTGTAGAGGTAAATAGACACAGAGAATATGCAAGTATGGCAGATCTTTTAGCACAATTATTTTACGTATGGGCAGTAGCTGTGCAAGTTTTATCTTTGGCTACCGATGAAAGTAGACCTTTAAACTAAATTGAGGACAACTTGTCAGGAAACTACTAGGTATGAATGACCTGTCACAGGACTAAACTAGAAAAGCCCTATGATAGCTATTTCTACAGGGAGGTGGAGGAGTAGAAATATCTTGTAACTTTAAGGTGTACACGTAGTAAAATTTTGCAGCTGTAAGTAAATGCGTATTGTAAACACACACAAAACCCCCAGCCTGCTTGTCTGCTAGCACATCTCAAATGATGGTTTGGTTTTTTTTGTCTTCATGATGCCAGAGGCTGCTAGGGGTTACAGGACCTGCATTCTGTGTTTTAACAAATAAAATTGTATCCTGATTTTGACAACACAGCATAGAGAAGTGAAAGCGCTTTGCGTTTAAATGACTCTTTAGCACACAGGAAAGCGAGTATCACCGAAATGGGCAAACAAATGGTAGAAAAATCCACACAAGCGGTCTGCCTGTTCAGTGCTGCTCTGTAGGAAGGAATGAATAATGTTAGTGTTTGGCATGATCAAGTAGGTTCCTAAATCATGTGCTATTTAGGAAACAGGACAAAACAAGAACTCTAGAAGAAAAACACAGATTTAAGCAAAAACTCTAGTTGTGTGAGTTGATATCAAGGTTTTTTTTGACTTTAAAGAAGTCTGCACTGCATTTGTATGCCATTTAGTCTTTAAAAACTTGTTATTCCCTGATAGACTTTCTCAGAGGAAAAGGTAATCTGTTATTTCATCACAGAATCATAGAATGATTTGGGTTGGAAGGGACCTCAAAGATCATCTAGTTCCACCCCCCCTGCCCTGGGCAGGGACACCTCCCACCAGACCAGGCTGCTCCAAGCCCCGTCCAGCCTGGCCTTGAACACCTCCAGGGATGGGGCAGCCACAGCTTCTCTGGGCAGCCTGGGCCAGGGGCTCACCCCCCTCACAGGAAAGGATTTCTTCCTGATATCCAACCTAAATCTACCCTCTTTCAGTTTAAAACCATTAGCTTCGTTGTAGTGAGAAATCTAATTACATGAACCTGTAAGTAGCAGAGAAAATACTTTTCATGATAGAATCAAATAGGAAATAAAAAATGGTCTCTACTTTCTTCTGCTCAGGTTTGCTCTTATTGACATTAGTGGAATTGTCCTCATCTACAGGCATCTACATCTCTTTATCTGGTACCTGCCTTATAGATGTGAAGTACCATGTGAAGAAACATTAAAATTGGATGTTTAATATTTGTATTCCAGGTTTATTGAAGTAGAGAGAGGAATGTCTTTACTAACAAGTACAAATCACAGCTAAGAGAATGTAGTGCAAAAGCCTACACATAATGTTTACAGATCCATTTTTCATTTTATGTTTTAACCCTTTGAGGGGGAACGGATTCACAGAACTATACAGGTAGGTCGTGCTATGAATCAAGCAAGAGCTAGGAAAGAAGATTCTCAGAAATGCTCAAAATTTCATAATTTGTTTTGAGACGTGTCTAAAGCAGTTGTCAGGACATCCATAAGTCCTAATTTATATAGCTTCTACACATAAAAGCTCAAACCATGTTCTGCGCAAAAGGCGTTTAGGTATTAGTATGGTTGGGCCACAATTTTTTTGGGAGTAAATACTGAGTAAAAGTGTCCTCCTAAATGTGAAGCTGACTGTGTGGCACATAAATTATAGTTTTATGCTAGTGTAGAGGGTTTCTTTAAGTACCTCACACTGGCAAAACTATACTGAGCAACCAGCTGTGCTGTCTGAGACACAACACTTAATTTCACCTGAACATCTTCTAATAGAAAAGCAATGTAGGTAATCTGGTCTTCCAGAAAGCTTGCCCAGAATATCTTTATCTCCTTTCTCCCTGTTTCTCTCATCTTTCCTGTCCCAGATAAACCCTCAGTAACTATTAATACAGATGTTAGCTTTCAGGTAGATAGTATAACTGTGCAACTGAGGTAATTTCTTCTGTTTAGCTTGTGATCTCAGTGGCGTAGCAATGGTCTTAGGTACTAGTACAACATTTGGGGAAAAAAAACCCTGATCCTGGGGATAACAGCATGCAAGCTTTCCATAAATAGCAGTAGTAGCAGTACGTGGTGTTGAGAGAGAGAAAAGAATAGCTGTAGATGGAACTTGACTTTTAGAATTATATTTTTTGGTTTATAATTGACATGCCTTTAAAAAGGACTTAACTTCCCTTTACAAAACTAAGGTCTAATTCATACAAACCTTCCAAATAAAAAATGGGGTACACAGTGTAATCCTGACTTTCTTAGCAAGGCACTTTTTGAAGACTAGTGATAGAGAAGGGAATATGCCACACTTTCGTCACTCCCAATATTACTTCAGGACAGAACTTCAGTTGTAGCTATATTTTATGTACCTAGAATAAAGATTTTTTAGGTTTAAGTCCTCTAATTATGAGCAATTGGGGGCAATCTCTTTGAAAACAGAAGGGAAGCACAGGACACTATATTCTGAGGTGGAACGTGTTCCACAGTGGTTATGATAAAGGTATAACACTAAAGGGGTGTGTGTATAAACAGAAAATGTGTCTGTATATAGCTGTAATGCAAATCAAAATTTCTCTATGCAGCTTTAAGCCTGGAGTCTCGTTAGAATCTGTTCTAGTCTGATAACTTTAAATGACAGTTCCTTGACAATTCATAAAATTCGTAATTTCTGTTAAAGGGCTCTCAGTGATTTCTCATGACTGTGGTTTACAAGGATTTTGTTGTTAGTTTGGTGGTGTTTTGTTTTTTTTTGTTTTTTTTTTTTTTTTTTTTTTTAATTTGTGGTTTGTTTGTTTGATTGTTTTTTTTAAACTAACATCTAATAAAATGAAGGCCCTTTTTATGTTTTGAATTGCTATTATAGTCAGGTAATCTAGTACTTTTCAGTACCTGACTATAGATGTTAGCTTATCAAAGCAGTGTCCCCTATAATACTAGTATAGAGGAAGATAAGAAACCGGAGAATTTAGGAGTGCCATTCCGTAAGAACAATGAATGTTTTTGGGTGGCCAAGGTTACAAATTAGTAGTCTTCCTTAATGAAATTATCTAAGTCGTCAACGGCCTTTCATACGCAAAGGAACTGTAATTTTGTACCGGCTTTATGAAAGAGAAGAGTTCTTAGGCAGTGGAGAGATCATGACGCCATCAGCTTTCATAAGCTGTAGAAAGAAGAATGATTGCTAATCATAAATGTGCTGTTGAAATGTTCATCTACTCTACCAATAATTTCAATGTAAAAATGACATACGTTTTTTATCACACTTGATCAGCTTCTTTTAATAAATAGGGTATATCAGTTGATATCAAGAGACCTAATTCCTATTCTTAGCTTTACTATGGACCTACTGATCGAGTCGCTGCACTTGTGCTCTCCTGCCCCACTTGTAATTTGTGATGTGTCTATAAAGCAATGGAGGGCAGAAAATGTTACTTTTTGTAGTATTTGGATTGTGCCTTTCATATAAGGGCTGCAATATCAGTCCTCTGGGCACTACTGTTACACAAATAAATAACAGACTATAATAATAATAATAATTGAGTTTTAGATGATAAAGCAGAAAGAATACCTGAGCTCTTAGTTTTTAGCAACAAATGATAATGGAGCCTTTATCTTGCTTTTACTCTGTGTGTTAGAAATAGTTCTCTTCCACTTGTCTATCTGCAAACCTTGATTATAGGAAAAACAAAATCAGAAATTAAGAGCTGTAATCTCTAAGGCTTGGAAATAACAATAAATTTATCAATGGAATCATGTGTCCCATTGATGACTGTGCTGCATTTGTCCAATTAGATTTTGCTTATCTTCTGAAACAATACAAACGTTGCTTATCTTAAATCATAGAGAAGCTCAGCTGTAGTTAGAGCTGCTCCTTTTTCTCAGCTTTATGAAACACAAAGTCATTTAAAGAGATTAAAACTCAGAATACGTTTTCAACATACATTGAATGTTTTCTTTCTATGTGTGTCTTCAACAGAGTATCTTCAAAACCCTTTGACTTAAAGCAAGTTTTTTATTTTAAATTAAAATACAACACACTTGATTTGTAAGTCTAATGCAATAATAGTAACGTGAAGTACTTAACCATGGTATTTCCTTAGCAACAAATTTGAATATATTTTACATAGCTTGAAAGTTCAGGCGACTTCTTTATGGTTTTGCCCCAATTAAGTTCCACCTCTATTTTTCCAGGATCTAAACGTTTGAGTGTTACTACAGGTAATGCTGGTTCATATATAGTAGAATAACACTGATTCCGTCACTGTTCTAAAAATAGATTTAGCTCTACAGATGTATAATAATGTAGAATTGTACCATAAACTCTTCTTAAACTCAAGGTTTGTCCTCTTGATTGTACTGCATAGTCTATACTCTCTGCATTGAATTACTCATACAAAAATTCCTTAGAAAAAGCAATTGGTGAGGGACAGAAAGTCCTTGTTTACTCCAAGGTGCTCTCTGATGTGTGTTGTCTCTCTCTGCAGGATGTCATTAGACACCTTCTGCATGAGCACACCAACACTGCGAAGCCTTTGGTCACTTTGTTCTTGATGTTCTTGAGTGAGAGAAGAGGGGAATAACAACATACTAAATACAGCACGGGGGTGAAGAGTCTAAGCCTGTGCTGTCGCTTAAGTGACAGAAAACATCAGGTGAATCTAGTTAAAGCACAAAACCCATGCAATGCAAAGAAAAGGTTTTGTCATTCATGAGCAAGATGATGGTAATAGGCGGCTCAGACTGCTGTATTGTTTTTACCCAGCATAGATTTTTAAATGAAAAAAAAAAAAAAAACCAAAAAAAACCCCAAAAAAGCCCCCAAAACCATCAGAAAACACAGAGAAACAGCTTCAAAAAACCCCACGTAACTAGCTCGTATTGCTGAATTGTTAGTGATGCAAAGTCAGAGAGTTTATCTGAAGTGACAGTGGTTTGCTGATGCAAGTCAAAGTTACACAACTGCATCCTGAGTCACAGGCCTGAAACACTGAAAACTCCAATAAAGTTTGGAAGTTAAGAGCAAGGCTCTGGGTAGCAGAGATGAAGAAAGAAAAGAAGAGATGAAGGTGAGAGCTCAGAATGTGGTGTTGCATGAACAGTAAGCAATTAACGAGCATGACATGCTCTTGAGAGAAAAGCTACCTAGAAAGCCCTGACGATGTCAGAAGAACGCATCCGGGGCAGGCACTGCCAAGAGTGACAGATGCAGGAGTGAAACCACGTTACCCGTCTGAAGAAGGTGCCTGAAGAGAAATTGCAATTCTTATACCATCAACCTCCAATGGAAGAGTGAAGGCATCAGTTTATTATTATAAAAGGATTTAAAGGGACCTTCAGATCTTTGTAATATGTTTTACTTAATGGCGGTAATATATTTTAGTTAGGGATGATAATATGAAATTCCTGGGAGGTGGTCACTTGCTCAAAGTCAAAGAATCGGGATTTAAAAGCATGATGCTTTTTTCTTTTTTTTCTTTCTGAAGGATAATAACATCGAGTTTGACCAAAAGTTAGTACACTAACATTATCAGTGTCTTAATTTACTTTTGTTTAAGAATATTTAAAGAGAATAAGGTGAGGAGAGGGAAAAACAAAGTGAAAAGAGAGGTCCATCCTACCAACAATCACACAGTTCTGTAAACAAGGATCAGGAAAATTGATACCGTGGAAAGAGGGACATAAAACTGTAAGCATAAATGTCTGGTGCTGAATAAGTATGAAAACCATAAATATTGCTAGGGAATTTATACCAAACTACCAAGTAAATATTGCAATGGGTCATCCTTTCATTCGGAAGACTTGTGTTGTGCATGTTTTGTTTTCTAGTTTGCTCCTTTGCCTTCATGGGTTATGGTCCCCTACATGAGATTTTGTCAGATCCTGGTCTTTGTGCATGCACATATTTTGGAACCCTTAGTGATTGTTTATGGCATGGTAAACCTTTAAGATTTCTTCAAGGGAGCGATTTTCTCTAGATTTCCAGCAGAAGAATGACATATAGGCATAGCGTCAGTCTTAGTACGCATACCGTCAGCTTTGAAAAAGCATAAGCTCTTCATTTTTGCATGAATGCTTATTAGTCTCTGAAAAACATCACTTATTTGGTGAAACCCAACAATAATATTTTAATCACTTCTGCAAACTAGAGTGGTTTGTCTTATTTCTGTACCTGCCTACTGAAAAATGCAGGTTACAAAGAGTAAGCAAATCGGAACTTGCGGACTATTGCTATAGTTGATGTATCTCTTCCAAAGGTCTAATTTATTTAATTTAAAGGCATGTTTGAGGATCTCTTCTTACAGGAATGCCTTAGCATCCTCTGAAAGCTATTCTAAGCTTGGACACACTGTCTAACAATCTCTCTGCATGATAAAATTTTTCTGTGGGTAGCGTAAAAGGGAGAGAAAGCTTTGGGAGATTTTCCAGGCTAACAGCATTTTCCCAATGCCTAGTGTTTTGCCTCTACTCCATTGGAAAGCTGGAATCTTTGTTGTCTTGTAGCAAGTTTGCATAAAGCCCACAAAATCTTAGTAATTTTGTCATTTCAGGCAGAAGCGAAGCGTAGGAGAAAGGCAGAAGGACATTCAAGTGCAGTTAACATTTAGCAGGTATTGATTTAGTTTATTTTTAAAGGAGTTGGAGGACTGATCTGGTTGGAAGATATTGCCATTAGTGAAGGTGGCTTTGAAGTATTGTTCGGCTGATAGCAATAATAATGAATTATTATTGCAAGGTAAATCAATTAACCAAGAAAATAGTTGTAAGTATAAACCTGAAAACTAGGCAAGAAGCAGTTCATCCCTGAGTATTAGTTTCACAAAGCATGAATTCTCAAGTTTAGCACATTAATGTATTTTCATTTTAATCATGAGTTTGGTCTTGAAAAGGTCTCTCAACTTTCTTGAAAATCTGTACTGTATTCTTAGCCAAATAATTTTTTTTTTTCTTGCTCGTAAGCAAACACGTAATTATTTTACCTTCTGCTGATAACTTTTTGTAACATATTGGGAGCGCCTCATGTGGAAGTTTTAGGAAATACTTTACAAAAAATTGACCTTTACCTATGGAACTTTAATAATTCAGAAGCATGTAGGCTTTCTGTATTGACTACATGTGCAGCTGATTGAGCAAACGTGTATGAGATTACACTTAGCATCAGTGTCAAAATATAGGCAAAAATTAATGATTAAGTATTATTCATATCAGATAGAAATTCTTAACTAATTTTTATTCTTAATGATATGATATTAATATCTTTACTAATATCTACTGTCAGTCTAAGAGCACTGTTGGGCATTTGTTCTTTTTCTTCCAGTCATTTGGAAGGAGAGTGAGGAGAGGGAGCGATTTTATTGTACAAAAACTTGACTATTTTTCCTATACTCTAAACTGCTGCTCCTGGGTGTTTGGGGTTTTTTTTTAATTATTTTTTTTTTTTTTTGGTGAGAGAGGAGGGGTTGATTTCTTAAGTGAAAGGACAGCTATTTTGATTGAAATTACTTAGGTGGTAGCAATGCTGCTCTTTTGAGTCAGCAAGTTTGTGAGCAGCCAGCACTTCATCTGATTTCAGAGTAGTGTCATGCTCCTCCTGGTTTCAGATGTGCATTTCCTTATACACGCGTTAGTGTACTTGCTTATGAAGCATATCAAGGAAGTCGTCTTGCTGAAGCTTTATCCAAACCCTGATCCTCGCTCTCTCTCTGTGACTGATTGTACATAATCACTGGTGCTGGGACGAGCAAGGAGAGGGTCAGGTGGTGACAGTCTGTCTTGAACAGGGGAAAAAGGAAAGGAAAAGAAAAGATGCTCCTTGCTGTCATCTCTAATTTGCCGGCAAAAAAAATCCAAATATATTTCCAGTGCTGTGTGTTGTGATGTATTTTACTTGAACTGAGGGAGGCAAAAACTTTCAAGATAGGTTTAGCGTATTGTGGTTACTGTGGCATACTCACGTGTAGTACTACGTTGCTCCTTTCTGTATGTGCTGCCGCGCTCAGATGCAGGATCTCTGTGCAGAGCAGGATGATGCCCCGTGCTGGCTGAGTCTTACGGAGTTACCCCTTTGCATCTGTGCACATTGTGACTTTGGTCTGAAAGCAGGTCTGTGCTGTTGACTGTGGCCTGCATGTGGCCATAGCTACGCTGGGGTGTTGGGGTGGTTTCCTGATGATGTGATGCTCATGAGCTTCTCCGGTGGCTCTGCTCAGTTACAATAAAAGGTGTTGGCAATCTGCACTAATGAAGTGGTTTTACTTTCCTGGATATCTCTTTACTTAGGAATTGGAGCTCCAGTGGACAAATTTAAGTAGATTTTTCTAGACCTGTGTTATTAATTGACTTAATAGTTTTTCATGTTGATAACTTTGAAAACAGAACGATATGGGCATTTGGTAGTGCCAAGAAACTTTGAAAACTAAAGGAACTTGCAGCTGAGTTAATGAAACTTGAGTGCTTTACACTAATACCACCATCTAGATAATAATGCCCAGATAACGAAGATTCATTTAGAGATAGGGTTTCATTCAGATATTATACAGCCAGTTTCTTTAGTTTTAGTAACAGTCTCCAATCAAAGGCTTCTCGACTTAAATGCATTTTTTCTAAGGTTTCTTACATACTAACAGTCAGCCCATCAGCACTGCAATATGTGCAGAACGTGGGACTGATATATCACATAGGCAAAGTATTAGTGAGGGATTTTATTCTTCTCTTATTTCAAACTGAAAGCAACATTATTAAAACCCTTTCTAATTGTGCAGAAAGCTGTAAAGCTACAATTAGTAGTAAAAGAGCTGTGTATCTATTACTCACGATACTGTAAGGATTCATTTTCCTCCTCCATTATCTGTCAGCTCAAATTAACAGCCTGTTAGTTTATCTATGATAAATGCACTATATTTAATGCAATGGGACAGTCTCTTAATTTGAGCACCTAGCACGGTGTCAGCCTAAATCTCCTTCAGCTGGTTTAATTAGCAGAGCTCCATGTTAATCAATTTGCAATTAAACTTTCAGACTTGTGGTAGGAAAAAAGAATCCTATCACAAAACAAAAAATTAGAGTTAGGACAGTGATAAAAGTAATTTACATGGGGTTTTTAGTAAATATGTTAAATAGTTAATGAATTATTCAACACTAGGTATCTGTAACAGATTTACAAATTTTAATGAGCTTTCCTAATTTGTCTTCCCATACTAAATTGTACTATTTCTTGTGTGTTTATTAACTGAAAAGGGTTCATTAACAAAATATATTCATCGATATATTATCTCTTACTAATAATGTCACTATTTTTCCATATTCAATGATTTATTACCTTAGTGATGTGGAAATTTATTTTTTTTTCTGTGGGCTGAAATTATTTAACTAGTTTGCTCACTTCTTTGTGAGGAGTAAAAATGGGATTATTTTGACTCCTATTTTCACGGTTCTCATCTGGATGTGTTTAATGTTCAGGAATATGGGAGTCAGTTGTAGATGATTCCTCTTGGCTGCTGCTCGTCCAGCTTGAAGGTACCAAGTTCTTCCTATTGCTCATTGAATGGTCAATTTACGGGGGGACAGAAGTCCTTTCCTGGGATGCTGCTTCCCAGTGTAGCAGAAACCCCATTTTCTCAAAACCCGCCTTGACTTTCTCAGTGAGATGCTCTGGGCCTCTATCGTACTATGTAACATCTTGGGACTACAAAGTGGATGTTCACGAGGAGGACCATATTCAGCAGTGTTGGGGCTTTTTTCTGCTCCAGGAAAATTCCCTGTCAGCCTGGAAATGGTATTTGCTGGCTTATTGGCTTTTTTTCCTCTGTATTCCAGTCTCTCTGCTAATTCTTCCATAGGGTGGGGGTTTTATTGCTTTGAGGGTTTTTTTGCTCCCCATTTAGTGACATGAATGTCTCTTGGCTGAAGTGTCCAAAGGAAATATTACGTAGCTTCTGTGGGGATTTTTTTTTTTTCTTTTTTTTGCCTTTCAGGCATATGGTGTATAATTCCTGTATGTTCACGTTACAGATAATTTACATTTTGAAATGGACATTTTCTGATGTTGGACATGTTACTGTTACTTTAAGATTAGAGTAAATCTGCACTTTTAAGCTTCCATCAGTTTCGCTGGAACTAATTTGAGAAATTTGCTCTCACTACTACGTCTAAAAGAAGATAAACTGCAAAATCCTTGTGTTGCATGTAATTATAGTTACTCATGGAAAGATATTAAACTTATTTTAGTAACATAGTTTAGCTTTTCCAAGTTCCACTTTGATGTTCCAGTTTAAGTGAACATCTGAAATAATCAAGCCCATATGTTATTGCATAAATTTGGCTCACTAAATTAGATTTTGTAAACACTCCATGTGTTTGTAAATGGTGGGAAAGGAGATGTGTAAAAGAAAATAACTCATAGAAAATAATAAAAGAGATGGGAGCAGAATCCCGTTCCCTCTGACTGTTCCACGTCCTTTATCTGGTATAGCTTGTCTTTTTTTAGCACACGTTTCTCTAACATTAGGGCCGTCATAATTACTAGGATGTGCTACACGGGAGATGGGAATTAAGGCAAGCTTGTTCCTTGTAAAGAGCCCTGATATTTGGAAAGAGCACAACTAAGCATGTGATAACCTGAGATGTTCTGACAGATTAACCATATGCTCATTATTATTTTGCTGATCTGAGACTTAGTGTGAATTGTTTAATTGGGGATTTGAACATAAGTTAGTTTACAGTCAAAATCACTCTAGTTTAAAAGCTGTGTGTACGCGTGTAACCGAAGAGATTTTTTNTTTTTTTTTTTTTTTTGATTTCCATAAAGGATGACTGTCTGTATTTATCTGAAATGTGAAGAAGTAGGCTAAGTGTATACGGGTGTGGGGAAAAAAAAAAGCTAATTTGTGTAGCTCATACAGCTGTACTCGCTCAGGTTTCCTTGCTTTCATTGGATGTATACAAATCAAACTAGGAGCTTTCTTGTGAATCGCTAGTGAGAATCAAAATCAAATTAAGTACTATTCCTAAGATTTCCTGTCATCTCGCATTTCACTGCATCACTCAGATAAACAGAGGATTTCCTCATTGGTTTTACCTAATTGCATGGGTGGATGGGGAAGAGGAATAGTACCTGCTTAAAGGCTATATTAAAAATAAATAAATTCAGTGCTCTATTGACTTTAGTCATTATCTGAAGTTATTGGTCCTTCTTATAAATATCTTAAAGGTACCACATCTGTTGAAATCTTAATCCCATTTGGTAACATTAGATTACGTGTAGTCTTCATTGAACACCTAACTTCAAGTTTTATCGTAAAAACCCAATGATTTCCTTGGGTGTGTGTTTGGTTTTTAAATTAAGAGATCCCAACATCTCCTATAATACTCTCATCACTTGCGTCATTCTATTCCCAGTATTGTAGCTGAAATTCAAGAAGTTTTGTTTATTAGAATTACAGCCGCTTCTGAAATAATCCCAATCCAGTCACGATTCTTGTCTGTGAAGAGATGTTATGTGTTCACAGAATCATTCACATGCTTTTTTGCTGTGTTAAATGCACACCAACAATCCTGGTGCTGCATTTACAATGTCTCGGAGCGTAATGCTTTATTAGTCTGAGCACTTCTCTTTCTAGGAAGTGTCTCTACCTGCCCATTCTAAAAGGTCCTGTAAAGTTAGGATTTTCTATTTTCTTTTTGTGTTGTCCATCTTTTGCTATTTGTGTGCTTGTTTATTTTAACCGTGTGGGTTTTGTTCCCAGATTACTTGGCATCTTCAGGATAAGGATTAGAATAATTAACTGTGGCTAACAAATGACAAAATTTTCTATATAAATTTTGAAATAAACGACGATCTGTTTCAAAACGGTGTTTCATTTTAAAAAGCTATGTTCTTCAAAAATATTTGTACCTGTAGCCTCCAAGTGTAAAGGTGTTCAGAGGAAGAAATGATACAGACTTTAACAAGAGATTAAATATATTATCATAAGGCAGAAAATGAACAAAATCCCCAAATTGTATAATCAAATCATGTCCACCTTTCTTCAGCCAAAGATACACGCTGCCTTTCCTTTTGTTAAAATAATATACTCCGGATGTCAAGATCTCTGAGACTTTTTTTTTGTTAAGATAAGTCCTTTTTCACAGAATAGCAGTACTCTTCAAGGCCACTTTTTACTGTTTGATATTGAAGTTTTTTAGACAACCTAAGCCTTTTTTCCAAAGCTCAGCATTATTTTATTTTACTTTTTTTTTTTTTTTAAGGTAATAGACAAATGAGATAGTTCTACACTAATGGAAAATCTCTTACTACATCTCAGTGCAGTCCTTCAAAAAGGATACTCAAGCACTCTGGGGAAGAACTGCTTTCATGTTTTCGTGAAAGTTATGGGGCAATCAACTTCAGAAAAGTACACAGAAGTTACTATTTAGGAAAAGAAATGCTTTCCCCCTGTAATTAACCACTTGGAATGAATGAAATATAAGCTGAATATAAAGCAGTACCTACTTCAGTGCTACTTCAATTCTACTGGGTGTTCTTGAACCATAGTCAAAGACCGTCTTGGGCAGTTTCAGATAAATACATGGGGTCAAAGTGTTGAGCAAAAATAGCCCAGGCATCAGAGCCATTTCTCTGAAATGCAGATTAATTGTCCTGTTCAGAGGGCACCATTATTTCCTTTTCTTCCTTGAATTTTTTCTCACTTTTCCACGTTTCATTCACTTGCACAGCATCAGACAAAAATTGAAAGCAAAATTGTGAAACCAGGAGTCCCCCCCCAAAATAGCATTTTCCTGAGTTTAAAAACATTAACTTCTGAGTAAAGTTGCTCTTCTGAAGTTCACAGATATGGAAAAAGGAAAATATGAAAAATAAATGCCTGAGAATGAGAATATAACTAGCTCTTACAGAATGAAAATGAATCCTGTTCAGTTCGGCGCGCAGTGGTGGCCTGGCTGTATGGAATTTGCATCGAGTGCAGGAAGGACACAGGGAACTTCCAGTCCCGTCTTTGTTCTCTTCAGAATTCAGAGCACATGCTGAGGCAGCTCTTATTTCTAATGCTCTTTAGGTAGTAACTATATAGGAGAAGCCTGTGGATTTGCTTCAAGTCATCACAGTTTGCTGGTTAAATTTTTTTTTTTTTTTTTTTTTTTTTTTTTTTGGCTACACTGTATATTACTTGGATGAGAAAATGATACAATTTAGTCACCAATGCCAGGTTTTTTCCATGCAGTTTAAGTTTCTCAGAGGCAGTTTTTCAGAAGAGCTCAGACAGAGCTATCTCTTTGCTCAGTAACGCCCAGCGTGCAGCAGCTACAGTTATAGAGGAAGAGATCCGTTGGATGCTGACAACTAAACCGGTGGGGGGGAAGTCCCAAATATTGATTCTGAGACTTGTCTTGTGGTGGGTAGGAAGGTATGCCTTCTCCTATAGTAGGCTTGCATGCTAAACTAAAAGGATTGACCGTATTCTGTTGTTTATTCCATTAATAAAAATGACAGGGTTTTTAAATTCCTTAGTTGAAGCTCACTCTTAAACAGTGTCTAGCTAAAAGTTTCTAAGCTAAAACTTAAGCTAAACTAAAAAACAGTTTCTAAGCTAAAAGAAAAAAAAAAAAAAAAAAAAAGGCTTATCCGGTAATACGTATCACGCATTGCTGAAATTGCTTCAGCAACCAGAAGATAATGTCTGCAAACACCATGAGTAACTTTTTGGCTATTTATCTGTCACGCTCATAATATGTACGATAAAGGGAAGCAATGGAACAAGGAAGCTGGGGTACCATCCCCTTTTCACTGAGAAATGGCCTGTGCTGTGACGCAGAGAGTTGTGCCTTCAGCGAGATATGTCAGTTGTGATTAGAGTAGTTTGATAGGGTATGCTTGCATACGTAGTAATAATGTTTTTATCTAAGTAATAAATGTTTTTATCTTCTTAAAATAATGACAAGAGCAAAGTCAGAATAAAGTCCCATTTGTGCTAAGTACTGTGCAAACACAAAGTAGTGGCTTCTTCATTTGTCTACATTCCAAAGAGAAATGACAGAAAGAAGGAGAAGAGGCACAGCAGCTAGCAGGATGGTAATATCATGCCATAAATCAATTCTTCTGCTTTCTTGGAAGAGGGGGGATAATTTACTTAAGTGATACAAGAAGTCAAAGAGACGGTCTACCACAGAAGATAAGAGAGGTAGAAATGATGTTAGAAATCTAGGGATGTTTTATCTGTGCTTTTATACAAATTATTCTGGATAACGGCAAAGGCTTCCTAGAACTGCTCATGCAAAAGAAAGTCAGCACAGTTCTAATGATCAGGAGATGTTTAAGAATTTTTAATAGGTCCAGGAAAATTTATGACACTGCTGGAATGTCTTTCCTGTATAAAAAGTTTTATTTGTATTCATTTAATGGAAAAGCAATTGGAAGTCTGAACCCTGCTACTTGTGTTTAAAAACAAACAAACAAAAAAAAACCCACAAAAAAAAAACCAAACAAAAAAACCATACAAACAAACAAAAAAAAAACCCAAAAAAACCCACCAATCAAACCACAACCCATAACAAAAGATAAGAAGTGGCAGATGATAATCATCTGTTTCTCTCACTTGCTTTGCTTTTAATTTTCTCCTTAGATAGGAGAATAAGTAGAAGGGTACTGAGGAACTGGTTCTGAATTGAGGACGTGCTCCAAGGTCAAAGCTGTACTGAGGCAGTAAGAATATCCTGGAAAAAGCAGTTAGCGTGGTACAGTTCAGGTGCTGATTGGCAAAAGTGCTGAGAATAACACAATCTTCCTGATCACGTATGTGTATCTACTGGGTAGGACCAAATTGCAGGTACCAGCTGTGGTAATGTAGCTGAGCAAACTTTTACCTGATGGAAAGTTTTGGCTATCACTGCAGTTCTTTTCCTCCTTTCTTAAATCCGTAGCTTTTGAGAACTAGAATATATCCACAAAACAAGATCTGCTATAGTGTCAAAACAACAAACCTAGAAGGAGATAACCATCAGAACATGAGAGAGAATTAATGCATGTATTTGCTATGTGATAAAATAGTGCTGTGATTTCTAAAAGGAACTTCGGCCCTTGCTTAAGGGGCAGGGCTGCTGCTGAGGGTGCAGGGCTTTAGAAACCACATTTGCATGGTGTTGCATCCTGTTGCATGAGGTCTGTATTCAGAGATTATTTGGCTGTTAGGATCTAGGCAAATCTTTGGAAGTCTTGTGTATTATGTGTTACTTGCTTTACTTCTGCCCTCAGGGACTAGTAGCCTGCTGTCTTCCCTGTGGAGGGCAAGTGAGTTTGTGCTCTCGTCATAGAAATATTGGCGTTGATGGATCTCTGTCTGGGTGCCAGAATCTAATACAAGTCACCTAACAGCAAGCAGGGGATCAGGCCTAATCAGCATGGGTTTATGAAAGGCAGGTCCTGCCTGACGAACCTGATCTCCTTCTATGACAAGATGACCTGATTATTGGATGAGGGAAAGGCTGTGGACATTGTCTACCTAGACTTTCGAAAAGCATTCGACACTGTCCCCCATAGAATTCTCATGGAAAAACTGATGGCTCATGGCCTGGATCTGCTGGATCAAGCACTGGCTGGATGAGCGGTCCCAAAGAATGGTGGTCAATAGAGTTAAATCCAGCTGGTGGCCAGTCACAAGTGGTGTCCCTCAGGGCTCGGTGTTGGGACCATTTCTGTTTAACATCTTTATTGATGGCATTGATAAGGACATAGAGTGTATCATCAGTAAGTTTGCAGATGACACAAAGCTAAGTGGGAGCGTTGATCCGCATGAGGATAAGGAGGCTCTACAGAGAGACTTGGATAGATTGGA